>JANAVB010023996.1:1468045-1602985 GCA_029216955.1 Iris pallida | reverse complement strand
CATAAACTAATTAGAGTATCTAAACATTCTTTTATTTCTATAATTAACTATTTGCATCAATATTCATATTGTCATAAACATCGCCTAATAATAAAATAACATAATCTGATTGTTTTAAAATCTAAAACCACAATCAAACAATAAAAGAGTTATTTTACATCAATATTTTAGAAATTTATTTCTATTTTAGAAATGAACAAAGTGTATTTCTAGGTTTTGAAAATAAATGAGAAATATTAATATTTTCGTTAAAACTAAAAAAGAATTGGATAATAAACTCCGGATAAAATACATATAACATTGTAAAACAATTCTAAAAATTCATAGATTGAAGCAACAACTAACCAATCATTATCAGTTACTTGATAATCAACACTTGGATTAACATTATTGTACTGTAAATAACATCTCTATATTTAATACAAGATTTTAACGTCAAATAAATATAATTCATCTATGTGGTGCATCATTAACAAATATCATAAATGTCAAATAATATTGTACACATAATATTTTAAACTCTCGTTGCTTACATGGAGAAGTGTTCAAACTAATTAGACATGTTCAAATATTTTCTAAATTCATTTGAAAGAACTAAAGAAATTTTTTCTACAATTAAATTACCAATATGACAAGAACATCTTATATGAAAAAATTACCCTTTTATTACATGCAGAAATTAAGATTTTAAAGTATTAATACAAGAAGTATTATTACTGACATTATAAAAGTAAATTAAATATATATTATGAGTATTATATTCACGTAAAACTTGTAATACGACTCCACCGATTGTAAATTCAGAATGCAAAAATTCTAAGGATCTTAGACAAAAAATTATTTTTGTAAATTAATCGATTTCACATGTAAATAATTTGTCGCGATACAAGCAAAATGATAATTTTATTTATTATCCATATATCAGAAGTTAATTTTTTTATTATTATTAATATTGACAAAACTTTCATTCAAAGTTGTTTTATTTTTAAAAAATTAAACGACTGCTCTTTTTGTATATTTAGAAACTCTAGTAAAAAAAATTAGTGTACTATTTGCATAGTCATAATATGATTCACTGTCACAAAATGTAAAATGTTATTTTTCACAAATAATATATTAAAGTTGGTTTTGTTAGCAACAGAATAAATAAAGTTTCCTATTGAATTTGTGTTTAATTGTGTTTGTTTATCATTAATTGTGTCATTGCCAAAACAACTTTTATAGTGTCCCTTCAAAGTTTCTTTGCCGTCATTTTTTTATTTTTTATTTCATGCATTGTGCATCTCTGTGTATTGATTTTTGGTCGTTCGGATCTAATATTTATTTTTCCCTCATGATCAGTGAAAATAGTTCAGTATAAATTTTTTTATAATATAGATTTTCCTAAAGTTGAAATACATGGAAGTAACATTTATGTTTGTCTTATTTCATTTTCTACTGGTTATTAGCATAATAATTAGCATTAAAATTACTAACGTAATCTTAACACTGTTTTGAAATACTTTGATAGGGATGGTTAGAACCAGTAGCATCATTATGATCCATACTATTTTGTCTAAAATATTATAATTTAAAAAAATTAATCAAATTTTAATATCAAAAGTAACTAATTTTCTAGTAATAAAAATTACTTAAACCTCAACTAGATTTTCTCCAAAGTCGGATGAAGATTTTTTGCATCTTAGTGGTGGTCGATCAAGTTGAAGCCTCCAAATTTTTCGAACTTTTGCTATATTTCTTGCACTTTAGTATCCAGAAAGCTGCTATTTCACAATATTGCTTTGTAAGTACGAGAAGAGAGGAAAAAAAAAATTACTGTGGTAAATTTGAATAAAGTATGTCCTATTTATCGAATTTTTGGGTGCCAAATGGCCACAAAGCATAGCTGTTAAAGGAATATTTTGTTTATTTTTTAGCAAAATAATCAAAATATCCCTTATTAACATTTAAAAAACGGCTAAAATTTAGGAGTATTTTATCACCCTTTTAGGGACGTGACATTTGATACACGAAATAGTATATAGCCAAAATCTATATATTTTTGAAAATCGAATTTTTATTAATTAAATTTTTTGAAAAATTATATTCTCATGCTTGGTGAATATATAAATATTTTCAAAAAAAGTAAAAAAAAAGTTAAAAAGAAAGGAAAAAAAATTGAGGAAAAATTTAATTAAAAAACAAACACAAAAATAGTTAAAAATAAAAAATAAGAAAAAAATTGTACCATTGGTTTAATCAGAGGCCTCGTTTGGTTCGCTGAATTATTGGATTAGAAAAGAAAAGTGATTACTTTCTACGTTCGGTGACAAAGGTATTGAGGTAGAAAAGAAAGTGATTCCCAATAGAAGAAAAATTAGGGAGGAAAGTGATTTCATTCATCCAAACAAGAAATCACTTTTCTACATTAAAATATTCATTGGTCTTTTTAAAAATTTTAGCATTTTTAAACATGGCTGAATCACCTCACACTACAAAAATATTGGTATTTAGCGACGGACAATTCCGTCGCTAAAAACGTATTTTCCGTCGCTAAACCTATTTACCGACAGATTACCGACGGAAACATAACGTCGCTATAACAAAAACGTCGGTAATCCGTCACTATAGCGACAGATTTCCGACGGAATTACCGACGAAATATAGCGACGGATTAGCAACGAATTTTAAACGTCGGTAAGCGACATATTAGCGACGGACTACCAACATTTTTTAGTGATCTAAAATACTAAATTTTCCAGAAGCTCAGCGACGAAAATTTTTGTCGCTGACTTGTCTAATACGATTTTGGTATCAGATATAAGCGCAGCAACGAAAATTTTCGTCGCTGAGTAGTCGCTAACGTAAAACATTTTTCAGTTTTCCGTCGCTAATCCGTTGAAAATCAGTCGTTGGCCTGGAAATTTTTTAGTTTTTCGTTGCTAATTCGTCTCTGGTTAGTTGGTAAACTTTTTATTTTTACCAGATTAAATTGTTCCAGCTTTACTCAAACCTGTGAATATAGATGTATATTACATTCAAATGATATACATTAAATATAACCCCAATATATAAAAAATTAATCCAAGCATATCGATCAAACACGTCAAACAGTCAAATATGTTCAGTAATAGATAAAGTCATCCAATAGTCGCAATATAGTACATATACAAACACATCCAACAGTCAAATGATACAAACACGTCCAATAGTCGCAATATAGTATAAATACAGAAATATGTTCAGTAATACATAAACTCATCGATCAAAATCCCCTAAAGTTCATACGACCTCATTGTCAAATACAACCAAAAAATAAACAAAACTTAAACTGATGGTGGAGGAGGTGGCGGAGGCATAGCCGGCCATCCGCATGAATATAACTGCCCCAGGACCAAAGTAATGATCCGGTGTATGTCCTGGGCAGGAACGTCTGGAAGAGTCGACGACACGATAAGAGGCACTGTGGTTAGAGGAGGAGCCGGTGTAGTAGGCACCGTGGTCGGAGGAGCAGTCGTTGACGGAGGCACTGTGGTCGAAGCAGGAGCCGATGCAGTAGGGGCAGGCATCAGACCTGCTATGCTCAGAACTCCACTCATCTGCCCCACCTGACCCTGGAGGGACACCAGAATCTTTGTAATCTGTTGCAAGGTGTAGGTGTCGGCAGTATCATCGGTCTGTGGAGGTGGAGGTGGTGGAGATAGAGGAGCTCTGAAATAAACGAACGGCTGGGATACCAACAATCCGGTACCGTACACACTGCCCCCTTTCCTTCTACCGATCAATAAGTCGTTCCTCACAGCCGGTGACGTGGGCTGACTAGTTCCAGCTCCTTCGGCAGTCCCTCCCTCACGGACTCGACTCTCTAAAGTCTTATACGTCTTCTATATTTATATAGGTGAATAGATTTAGAGTTAATATTGGTATTTTAGTTACTATTAAGTATTGTTATGGTTACGTTCTCGTACGTCTCTTAAACTATTCTTTGATTTATAATGCTACTTAGGGTTATGATTTAGAGTTAATATTCATATTAGAGTTCGGACTAACTATTTCAGTAAACTAAATATAGTTAAGTACGTAAAGACGAAGAAGAAATGTAATTATATTTAGGACTCGAAAAACTTACATAGGCTTTGGTCGCCCAATCATCTACGAGCTTTCCATCCTTCTTTCGCTTATGGGTACGCTCGAAAACTTTAGGAAAGTCGACGGCGTTCGGATCTCCGCCTGCCTTGGCGACCTCCTCGTACTGTAAAAATTAAACATCAATTTATAACTAAACAATAAATTTAAACAATTAAAGAAATAACAAATAAGAATACTCACCAGCCGTCGATAATGCTCTATAATTGGGATGGATCCACCCGTGTGGTGACCACCCTTAGCATGGGCAGCCTTTGCCATCTCACACTTGACCTTATAGGCCGGAGTATCCATTTTCTTCTTCATCTCCTTCCAGAATTCCTCCTTCAACCACTCCTTACGAAGAGCACTATTTAGTAGAGCCAATACATTCTGGTCGTTGACCATATCCCTCAACCTCTTGCTAGTGACGGACTTGTAGCACTTTCGGATCGCCTGATCTCTAAGTGCCGGCCACCAATACAAGTTCTGCAAATAAGGACAAATAAAAACAAATGAGCAAATATTTAAGAAATGTTATAAACAAAAATGATATTATTTAGACATACCTCAAGCATCTCGAGCCAAATGAATGGTCTATCAACTGGGATGTCCCCAAAGTTCAGATAGGGACCATGAAATTGATGATGCATCAAATCCCCCAAATCTCTACCAGCCTGGACCAGAAAGAACCTAGAATAAATAAAACAATATACGATTAGATAATAAATAGAGTATGAATAAATGTGTCTACTAACACTAATATACTTACGTCGTTTCATCGGCCCACAGTTCGGTACGAATGATGTTGGCTGGCTGCTCTGACAGAGTAGGAGGGTCTACAAATCCTGGTCGACATATGTACACTCCACGGTCGACCAAAAGTCCAGGATATGGGTTTGTTGCAGTAGGAGCGACAGGTGTAGTCTCCGACGTAGAAGACGGGGGGAGCACCAACACCGGTAGGAGCAGATGCTAAGGAATATCAGGGCTAGCTCCGCCGATCGAAGAACGAGTAAACAACGGAAATAAGCCATCCTCCTCATCAACCAAATCATCCTCGCTAACTCCTCTGTGATCTGCAGCCGGAGTACTAGGAGGACGGGTCGACGCAGATCCTCGAAGTCGATGTGTACGGCCTCGTCCCGCCATATGTAAATCTGAAAGAAATAAAAAATGATGTGATGATACAAATAATCAATACAAATCTAATAGAAATTAACTAAAGGTGTGTTGATACAAATAATAAATGCAAATCTAATAGGTAATACGTACTAATCTTCTTCATCTTCTTCGTAATCCGAATCTTCTTCATCTTCATCTTTATCTTCATCATTTTCACTATCACTTCCACTTTCCCCTTCATCTTCAAATTCTTTTTCCTCATCCGATACGTCCTTTTCAGACTCCTCTACATGAGGTAAGTCCTCTATTTCAAGCTCTTCGTCAACTATATCATCCTCTATAGTAACGTCAACCTCCACGTCATCAACGCCGGTTAAACTCATATATGTTGGTTGAGGCATGAATACCTTATCCTCCTGGTATGCTTGATCTCCAATATTATATGTATTTTTTGCTTTAGTTTTGCATACAGCCCACCAATCACGAGTAGTGTGTCGTCGACTAGGATAATTCGTGTAGTACACTTGGACCGTTTGACTAGCCAATACAAACGGTTCGAAACCTGCATATCTTTTTTCGTATTTTATATCAATAAATCCAAACTGTTTGTCAATTCTCCATCCTTGTTTGGGTGTTTTGTCGAACCAATCACATTTGAAGAGCACAATTTGGGTATCAAAAGAGTAATCCAGATCTACAGTATCTCTTAGAACACCGTAATAGTCAAATTCTGGATCGGCGTCGTAGACTGAACCCCTTACATAAACTCCAATTTTTTTTGTATATTTAGCCTCCTCATCAACAAATGAGTGATTGATAGGCTTATCAGTGGTTCTAAATTTGAAGCCATTGATGGTATATCCATCCCAACATTTTGCCCTCTTGCTTGGTCCGATAGCTAGTGCTTGAAGTCTTTTGTCGGTCACTTGTGTGCCAGGACGAAAAACCTAAAATATCACGTATCATAACGTCATTAGGACAAAAGCTCTTTCGTCGGTCAATTGAATTTGGAATAGTTAAATGATACTAATCCTTACATAGTTATGGAACCACGAAGAAAATTTTCTGTCAACCTCTCTAGCAAGATCATCATCATCAATGCTAGGTCTCTCCATTTTTATCTCAGCTCTAAAAATACTATGATAAAAAAGAGAGAAGTTAGAGAAAGTTTTACAAGTATATCATAAAGTTGGAGTATAACATAGCAATATTACGTCTCTTACTTCTCTATATCTTCTATCTCCTCTATACCACTATTTAGGCAGATATACCGATGAGCGGCTTCAAACTCATCATCCTCCAACCACCGTAACTTAGAAGCACTTGTAGGCTTGCCACCAACATTGAAGATAGTACGGATTTCACGATTCGGATCATCGACCTCACCTCATCATTTCTTGGTGCTCTATTTCAGTTTGTTCTGACATGAGTATCGAAGTAGATTGAGCAGAAGTTTGAGACCTTCTCAATAATATATGCTTCGCATATCGAAGCTTCTACATGGGCCTTATTGCCCACCTTCTTCTTCTTCAGGTGATGTAGATATCTATAAATAATATATTCAATATTAGATCTGTTTGAATAAAATAATTAATAGTACCTGATAATTAAATATTTTATATATCTCAAATAGATACATCAATTAATAATGGACGGGAGCACCGATACGTGCTTCGTATGCAAGATGAATCGGCAAATGTTCCATACTATCAAAAAAGCCGGGAGGAAACACCTTTTCTAACTTGCACAATGTCAATACAATATTTGCCTCAAGTTCAAACATATATTGCACCGTCAACTTACTTGAACACAAATCTCTAAAGAATATAGATAACTCGGCCAGCGGACCCCATACTTGAGAAGGCAGCATCTCTCTCAGAGCGATAGAAAGAAGGAAGTAAATGCTCCATTAATACGTGACAATCATGACTCTTCATATCTATCAGCTTGCGTTCATTGATATCGACACATCTTGCCAGATTCGACACGTAACTGTCAGGGAATCTCAACTTTGTAATCCAATTGCATATTATCAGTTTATCATCCCTACTTAGTGTAAATGGTGCTGAGGGCTTGACCCAGTTACCATTGGATCTTCGTGTTAGATGCAACTCTGGACGCCTGCAAATAATTTCCAAGTCCTTTCTTGCTTTGGGATTGTCTTTCATTTTTCTCTTGATATCCATCGTCGTATTGAAGATGTTGTCGAATACATTTTTCTCAATATATATGACATCAAGATTGTGTCTTATGAGATTGTCCTTCCAATAAGGTAAGTCCCAAAAGAAACTCTACTTCGTCCAATTATGGCTATGTCTGAATCCTTCTAAGTGATGGCCCAAACTCGGATCTTTCTTTACAGTCGACAAATCCTCTACCTCTGCCCAAACGATATCTCCAGTTAATCTAAATGGGGGAGGAGTTAGTTCCTATTTACCAGCTCTAAAGGCATCCCTGTTCCTTCTCCATGGATGCGACATAGGAAGGAATTGACGATGGCAATCAAAAAAATAAGCTTTTTCTCCATTCTGAAGGAAAATGCCTTACTCTTTTCCATACATATCAGACAAGACATAATACCATGAGTACTCCACCCAAATAATATTTCATATGCTGGAAAATCATTGATGGTCCACATCAACATCGCTTTCATCTGAAAGTTCTGCTCCATTGATATATCTTACGTCTGAACGCCGAACTACCACAATTGTTTCAACTCGTCCACAAATGGCTGCAAGTAGATATCGATGTTCTTTTTTAGATTTTTTGGACTGGGTATGATAAGTGTCAAGAACATATAAGGAGTCTTCATGCACATCCACGGTGGTAGATTGTAAGGGGTTAAAATCACCGGCCAACAAGAGTACTGAGCCCCCGACTGTCCGAAAGGAGTGAATCCATCAGAACATAAAGCCAGCCAAATATTTTTAGGCTCTGCAGTAAATCCAGGATGATATCGATCAAAATGCTTCCATGCCACTCCATCAGATGGATGAGATAATTCTCCTTCATCCATCTTCCGTTCTTTACTATGCCATGTCATGTTTTCTGCAGTATTCGAGGACATATACATTCTCTGTTGCCTCTTTGTGATCGACAAAAACTGCATGTATTTGTAGGGGCGCGACCTTGCTCGTGCAGTTGATTTTCCTTTGCCCTGAATGGGCTTGTACCGGTCCTCGTGACAGAAAATATATTTGTCTTTATCATTTTTCTCCTTGTAGTACAACATGCAGCCGTTTCGACAACAATCTATCTTTTCGTAGCCTAATTCGAGTTTTCGTATCATCATCTTCGACTTGTAAAAGTTTTCTGGCAAGTCCATCGCTCCTTTTGGCAGCAACTCTCTAACAAACTAAATTATCCGATCATAGCATTCTTACGGTAAGTTAAAATCAGACTTGAGGTTCAACAACCGCATCACCACCGACAGGACAGAATGAGAATCACAACCCGGATATAATGGAGTATCGACATGTTTGAACATATCATAGAACTCCTTTGCAATAGGATTCGGATCCTCCGGATCAAGACTTGGACCGGCACAAGCCGCATCAAATACCAACTCACATGTCAAGTTTCGATGCCGATATTGGAAGTGGTCTCCAAGAGTGGGGTTTCCCACCTCCGTATTAAAGGAAGACTGATATTGCGAAACCAAAGGTTCTCCTTGAGCCGTCCACTCGTTGTAGTTCGGTACGAAAACCTTCTCGTAGAGGTGCTCCCTCACGAGATCTACCTCTCTGAATGGTATATTACGACAATTGACACAAGGGCACTTTATGAGCCTTCCGTCCATGAAATAAGGTTAACTACTGGCGTATCTCAGAAATTCCTCGATGCCCACCTTGAAATCATCCATCAAACCAATCTTGCTCTCATTTTGCCGATTGTACATCCACGAATAGTTAACTAAGTATCGATTCATTATTCAAACCAATTCTACACCAAGTACCATATATGTTGTAAATACAAGTAAAAAATTAATATAGTACCTAATTGTAACAACCAAAGTTACCAATATCAGTATCAAAATCGGTATCACACCATTCATATGAGTATCGATATCAAAGTCGGTAATATCGACCATTCCTATGAGTATCGATATCGAAATCGGTATCAGACCATTCCTATAAGTATCGATATCAAAATTGGTAATAACAAAATCGGGTTAGTTTCAGCCTATCGAATTAGTATCGGATTAGTATTGGTCGTATCGGGTTAGTATCTGGTTAGTATCGGGTTAGTATCGGCCTATCGAATTAGTATCGGGTTAGTATCGGCCTATAGGATTAGTATCAGCCCATAGAAATTAGAATCGAATATCCTTATCGGGTTAGTATCGACCGTATCAGGTTAGTATTGGGCTATCAGATTAGTGTCGGGTTAGTTTCGGCCGTATCGGGTTAGTATCGGCCTATCGGATTAGTACCGACTTATCGAAATTGGAATCAGATATCCTTATCGGGTTATGTCACGACTCGTACCCTGATTAGGGGCACGAGTACGTGGTTACGTCCAGCCTACGTCGCAGCATCGACGGTAGAATGCTGTATATAAGGTCTGTAAATACTACGACTAACAGTATAAAGGTACCTGTACAGTATATACACTCCGAGTGGAGGTGACATAGCAATACAGTCTCAATCACAGAATAAAACTAAGGTAGATAGCGCAGAAGGATAATATATGATAGATGAAAAGGAATAAGTCCAGTGTCCAATACAAGCCCAGATATATACAACATCACAGGGTCTCAAAATATAATATAGGAGCTACAGTCTGATAAAGCTAGCTGGATCGCAGTCCAGTCAAACCTAGCTAATCTACACTACTCTGGAAGTACAAAATCTAGTGGCTCTACTATACGGCCACGGTCCTGGACTACTCCATCTGACTCGAGCCCATAATAGGTCGAGCAGTCTGCCTCAGAGTCATCTGTAATATATCATAACGGTATCCTGTCAGGAAAATGAGCAAGTACAAGCATTAACAGCAGTTCCATGTGAATTGACAAATTCTATAAGAGACAGTATAATGAAATACAAGATAAAGATATATGAAGACTTGGGAACCGTTCGAAAGCTGAGTTACAATCCTTAAACCAAACAAGGACCGGGATTATAACCCTTCTTCCGAGCAAAACTTAGTCTCCAAATCAAGGTACATCATAGAGGCATATAAAACATGTGAGTAACTGAATATCATAGCATGGTGAGAAAATACTGAATGTAGAACAGAGCAGGATATATGATAAGATAAAGTAAATATAAAATATACCTTGAATTATTAGAGCGTTATGTGATCGACAAGGGAAACATGATAGGGTTATCCACTTGGCCCGGCAATCCGCGGTGACCTCAACGGAAAGTCATGCCGGCCAACCTGGATAACATGGACATGGAGGTATCTGCTACACCCTACGTGAGGTGAGGGTGGCGCAAGCAAAATAGTGACATGGGGCTTTGATCACATAACCCCTAATAATTCCCCATCCTCGAGTAGTATAATGGACCTGGACATGACACGTTATGACACGGGATTCCCTAAGAGGGTAGCTACTCCCTCTCAGGAATCGGTGTCTATACAAGTACAGGAAACAAGACAAAAATGTACATATATACCAAGAAAATCCAGGAACAACATCACATGTCATGATCCAACGTATACTTGTCCGTGAACTATCGTAACTGGAATCGAGTAAGACACTACAACTGAATCGGATATAGCAGATATCAAGACAATAAAAACTATCAGTGAATGTACTCGCCTGCTGTCCTGAGCTGTAGGGTATATCAATGCTCAGAGCGGTAATTAGAAACCTAAAGATGAGATACTGTATGTTAATTTAGGTTTAAATAAGTTTAAGAATGATTCACAATGAATGATATGAAATCTAGGTCAAACTAGGTCTCACTGAGTCACACTAAGTCCTGTCAAGTCAAATCTAGGTCAAATCAAGTTATATCAAGTCAATCTAAGTCAGACCAAGTCAACCCTAGGTCATACCAGTCATCACAGGTCAAAACAAGTCAGAAGAAAGTCAAACGGGGTCATGAGTTGGCCTACAGTTGACTTTTGGTCAACTGGTCAACCCTGATCAACTCTAGGTCAACCCTAGGTCAAACTGGTCAAATGTTGACCAACAGTTGACTTTTGGTCAACTGGTCAACTCTGGTTTGGATTTGGTCAAATCTAGACAAAGTATTGACTTACGGTTGACTTTTGGGTAAAAAGTCAACTCTGGGTCAACCGATCCAAAATCGGCTCAAATATGACATTTGTAGGGTGTACCCAACATGCCACCCAAGTTTCAAGTCAATCCGACTATCCGAACTCCGTATCTCGAAATTACCCGATTACCCCTTAACATTTACCCTTAAACCGCTCTAACTTGACGCCAAGTGGCCTTCCCTTAGGAATTCCACTCTGTGCTTCCTAGGGTAGTAGGGTACTAGCCTATACAACTATTACCTACTAAGTTTTCTAGGGTAAGTGGACATCCAGTACATCTTACGGTCCGAATCGCCCGTTTACCTGTTATCTTGAATATTTCAAGATACGGAATGGTGCGGTGCGATACCATCTCCCCGAACCCACACGCAACTCCGATTCCAACTCCGAAGCCTACCCACAAAATCTAAATCACATTTGCTAAGTCCCCTCCAAGTTTCAACGCGTTCCGAATCACGGAACTCAAATTCACCCCTTCACTAATTCCTAACTCGACCATTCACTCACTCACTCAACTCATTTTTCACACTCGCTTAGGACTAGTTGTAGGGGCTATTTTAGTGGGTTAATTAGGGGTATATAGAGCTAATAAATAGGGTATATATATGTATATATATTGGTATACATATGGGGGTATATACGGGGGTTTACGGGGGTCAAAAGGGGGTGCTACTGCTGCCCAAACTGCTGCTGTGCTGCTGCTATGGCTGCTGCCTACTGCTGCTATTTGTGGCTATTTTGGGGCCGTTTTGTGGGGGGGGGGGGGGGGGGGAACAGCAGCCCTTATCCCCTCTTGCTGCTATGGTGTTCCCCTCTTGCTTCCTTTCTAATTCCCTCTCTAACCCTCTCAATCTTCCTCTCTAATCTCTCAATCTCTTCCTCTCTAATGTCTAATCTCTCAATCTCTCTCAATTCCTCTCTAAAATATATATAAACTCTCACACATATAAATCTCATTCCCTCCCCTCACTACACATACACACACACACACACACACACACACACACACACACACACACACACACACACACATATATATATATATATATATATATATATATATATATATATATATATGATCACACACACACACACACACACACACACACACACACACACACACATATATATATATATATATATATATATATATATATATATATTTATATATATATATATATATATATATATATATATATATATATATATATATATATATATATATATATATATATATATTTTTTTTTTTTAAACACACAAAAAAATCTATATCTATATATATATGGATACACACACTCCCACACATACATATATATATGTATATGGACACACACACATATATATGTATATGGACGCACACACACACTAAATAAATGAAGTTAAGAGTGCCTAACCACTTAGAGGCCAAATCTAATTTATTCTAAAGTGTCCAAATTTGGGGGAAACTCAAGGACACGGTCACAAACTCTAACTTCTCCTAGGATACTCCAAACGGACTCAAACTCGACACAACTATGGAAATCAAATCCTACATGGTTCAAACTATTTATCATGATGAAGGAAATAAGTTAGAGAATAGGTTATACCTATCGGGAGATGGATTCCCGATTCGAAAGTCCTCCGACACTGCTCCGACACAACGAATTGTTTAGGACACACCCTTGCACTTCTTGCTCCCAAAAGCTTGGAGAAGCTTCACTTGGGGAATAGGTAGAGTTGGATGGAAGAATATTGGAGAAAAAGGAATTATTTTGAGATGATTTCTAGGGAAAACCTATTCTAACTTTTGAGAAAAGCTCGGAGAAGAAGAAGAAGAAGAAAATGGTAATATTTTGAAGTGGAGAAGAAGAATAAATGGGGAGGGGATGGCTGGTCATAAAGGGAAGGGTTGGGGCACTTGAAATTACAAGTTTGCCCCTCCCTTAACTTCTATGCTAAGTTAAGTCCAAATTTGGTTTTGTGGGTTAGCTAAAATTAAATAACAATCATAATTAAACTTAATTACTCATGGGGGACTAGTCCAAACACCTAAACCTAAAAGTTTAGTGTGGTGGGCCATGGTTAAATAACATGCTAATTACGACTCAAGTCGAAATTTACCGGGGTCCCGAATTAACTCGGAATGCGATGAAATTCGAACCCGACTCCTATAATAATTAAATATTAATATTCATGAAATAAAATTCTCAAAATATTATAAAATAGAAAATTACCATTTTACCCCTAACTTGGAAAAGTGAGGGTGACAAGTCTATCCACCTTAAAAAAAAATTTGTCCTCGAAATTAAAATAAACAATAGTAAATATCAAAATCACAAGTCATGGCTTAAAATTTAAATGATTAAAATATCAAAAATCAAAGCATGAATTAAATGATTAAAATTATAAAATTTAAAATTACTCTCAAATAGAAACTGGGTGCTACAAGTCTATCAACCTTAAAAAAATCATCCTCAAAAATTAAAATATGTAAATACAAAAATTATGCAAATCGATAATCGTATGCGTCTGTCCAATCATCATGATACTCAGAATCTCCGTCATGCCAGTGAGCAAGGCTACGATAATCACATAGTCCTCAACTACGGTACATACATCTAGAATTATGGTATTTAAAATTTTTGTATTGCCGCATGCTTGGCAACGAAAACCTTAAATTCCTACACCCAAGAAATACGACCATAATCCGACTATATGTCCTCGCTATGCCTGCTAGCATGACCCTAGAGCATTCTAAAATCTTATAATCGAGGCGACCTAGCCCATACGACTTATCTTAGAAGGAAATCACATCACAAGAAAATTTTTTATCCAACGATCAAAGAACAGATAGAATCGAAGTTCAAGACAGTTTATAAGAAGGCAAATACGAAAAGGAGATTCGAAATATCGGAACCTGCTATTTGCTCTGCTACTGCCTGAGTGGGCTCAACTGTCATGGCGAAAGCACGCCCCTGATGGCCTCCTCTAGCCTGCTGTACTCTGTCCTGGTCTCTTCGGATTCCACTAGCGTGGCAATCCCTCAGCTGGTGGTCAGGCGCCCCGCAGTATAGACAGACGTCCAACCTCTTCCTACAAGCCTCTCTATTGTGCCCCGGCTTCCCGCAGAAGCTGTACGGAGTAGCCGATCTCTGGCCCTGTCCCTGGTGCTGCTGGGCACGTGCTGGTGCCTGCTGAATCTGTAACAGAGGCTGCTGCTAAAATAGCTTCTGCTGATGCTGAAAGTAGGGGCGCTTGGCCGGTCCCACATTGGAACTCGCCCCCATAGTATCACCGCTCCTCTTCGGCTTGTGGTCGAAGTCCTCCTCTGCAATCTGCGCGTCCATCAATATCTGATCGAACGTCGCATCACGGCGACCCGAGGTACGGGTGCGCACTGTATGAATAAGTCCCCTACGGAACTTACGAGCCATCGGTCCCTCATCCTGGATCATATCAGGAGCGAACCTGCTAAGGCGGAAGAACTCCGCTACATACTCGTCCACCGACGAGTTCCCCTGCACTAGACCCACGAACTGGCCCTCCAATATTGTAAGAGCCACGTCCGGAAAGAACTTCTCCTTAAAGAGCCTCCGAATGTTCTTCCATGCCAGACCTCTCACCGACGCACGAGGATCCGTGCGGTACCATGTCAGCACAATATCGAAGAATCGGCTGGCTGCGGCCAAAACCCAAAGTGCTCTAGAAAGCTCTGCCAGCTCCATGCTCCGTTGCACATCCTCTAGCCATTCGTCTGCATAAAGGATGCCCTCTGTGCCCGTGAAGTCCCTGGAGCTCATCTTCCTAAAGTCTAATACTGTCCCCCGGCCTGGACTGCTACTGGTACGGCTGCTGTCCAGTAGGGCCCTATACCGTACCCGGTGCCACTCTCTCCACTGCTGCCAGTGCAAGCTGATGCGAGTTCTCCATACTCTGCCTCAGCATCTCAATCTGACGGTGTGACGCCTCCGACTGGCGCTGCGACGCCTCTGCCTGGGCTCGCTGTGTCTCCATCATCTGCTGAAGGAGAAGGAACATGTGGTGTGTATCCGTCGGTATCGGAGGTGGTGGCGGCAGTATCTCTGGAACAACGGCCGAAACCCTCTAGGGTGGAGGTGGTAGACCTTCCTGTGCAACTGCCGGGGTCTCCGAGATAGTAGAATCACTGGGGGCAGTCTCGTGAACCTCCTCCTCTGCCTGGTCAGATCTCTCAGGCAAGCTACTTGATCCAGTGTCCTGCGGGTGCGTCTTCGTCATCCTGGAGACGAATTGAAGCGAAGAGATCAATATGGCACATGAGAAGATATTATCAAAAAAGGACAGTTAATTTAATACAAGGGGAGTAATCATGATAATCAAAAGATCGAAAGTTTTCCTAGGTGTGATTGAGAAACTCCTATCATATCCTAGGTCCTACGTCCTAATCGCAGGCTCGTAATTAGTACTCTAAGTCGAGCACCATTACGAGATCGCACTAATTGCGACACGAGACCTGCGTGGGCCACCACAGGTTAGTATCGGCTGTACCGGGTTAGTATCAGCCTATCTGATTAGTACTAGTATCGGCCTATCTAAATTGGAATCGGATATCATTATATCATAATCCAATATTAACGGATTCAATATCTTAATGTTCGTATCGGGTTCGTATCGTCCGTATCGGGTTATTATCGGCCTATCGAAATTGGAATTGGATATCCTTATATCATAATCCAATATTAACGGATTCAATATCTTAACGTCCAAAAATATTCGGATATCCAATTCCAATTTTATGAATCTCGAATAATTTATGAAAATCCAAAACCCTAGCTACTACATTGTGTATGTGTCCGTGTCCGTGTCCAAAACCCTATCTACTATTCGTGTCCGTGTCCAAAACCCTACCTATAATATTTACACAATTAAATTACAATGTCATAATTTTCGTGTTAAAGTATATGTTAACTAAACACCTAAAAAAATTATACCTGAAGGAGAAGGAGGTTGTGTCAGAGATCAACGAGGTGGAGAGGGGTCCTTTTGCCGCCGTCACCGTTCGAGCCGGAGAGGAGGGGGTCGGGGTTCGCCGCGTGAGGAGGGGGTCGAGGGTCGCCACGTGAGGAGGAGGGGGTCGTCGAGGACAGCAGAGGAGGAGGGGGTCAGAGGTTTGGGGTCGGGGGTCGCCGCGCGAAGGAGGAGGAGGTCGCCGAGGGAGGAGGAGGGGTCGGGATTCGGTCGTCGAAAGGGGTCGGAGCTTTGGAGGGGGGAACAAAAATTTGGGTAAAAATTTGAGAATGAGAAAGAAAGAGTTATTGATTTACTTTTACTCTTGTCCAGCGATGGAACTGTCCGTCGCTAAACCGTCGCTATTTACTTAACGACGAACTAGTGACAGATCTAGCGACGTGTTTTAATACTATATTTTGCATAATATATCAGTTGATAGTCAGTCGGTATTCCGTCACTGATTAGCGACATTTTAACTTCCATCGGTAAATTCAGTCGCTAATTAACAGTATTTTTGTAGTGTCAGTTTAGCCAATGGGATGGCCGGTGTTCGAATTTGTAGGAAACTTAGATAAAGTTGAAGTTATCATTAAGAATAACGCATGGAATGTGAACAATAGACGAGAAGGACGCTGGCTTGCGGAGGAATTAGCGGATGTCACCACCGACCAGCTGGAACAGTCGGATCGATGGGTCTGGGAGGCCTCGAGCAATGGCAACTTTGTTAGCAAAGTGGTTTACGAACAATGTCGACAAAGGTTCCCTCGGATGGAGTGGACATGTATCGTATGGACTAAGGGGGGTGGCAACAAAAATGAAATTATGTGCTTTCAAAGCTGCAGGTGGAAGATTATTAACTAGAGACAGATTGGTCCGACTGGGTAATCACGTGGACAACTTGAATTGTGTGTTGTGTGGCAACTCGTTGGAAACGCACGACCACCTTTTCTTTCAGTGCAATATATCGGCACATATATGGCACCTTGCCAGAGCTAAGCTGGGTATTAGTAGGTCAGGAGAGGAGATATACAAGCTATCTTCGATGAGGTGGTGGCATGCAAGAACCAGGGGTAGGATGTCTTCAATAAAGCTAGAATGCGGCTTCTGTCGGCCATATGGCATATATGGCATAAACGAAATAGATGAATTTTCGAAGGAACAACAATGTCTACTGCGGCTATGCTTAATAATATTGATAGAGACATCATATGTATGGGAGGAAATTGAGAGAAGTTAGTTCTGTGTAATGTACACTCAGTTTTGTTGAATAAAATCATCTATTCTTCATATATATATATATATATATATATATATATATATATATATATATATATATATATATATATATATATATATATATATATATATATATATATATATATATTTTCATATATATATATATATATATATATATATATATATATATATATATATATATTATATATATATATATATATATATACAAATGACCTCTAGCCTAGTGGTTAAGAGAGACGCATGCGGCCCAAGTGGTCGGAGTTTGAGCCCTAGTGGAGGCAAGTTCGCCACAACCCATTGCTTATATATATATATATATATATATATATATATATATATATATATATATATATATATATATATATATATATATATATATATATATGAAGAAGAAAAATTTGTGGCGTGGGCTCTAGCCCACCCCAGGCTACTACTAGATCTGGCCCTGCCGATGGTAACAAAGGGTGAATGGAGCCAATATGGAGGGGGGGAGGAGATGGGCTAGATCGGGCCAAGCGAATCAAAATTAAAATCAAATTCAATTCAGAACCTGAAAAAGTGCAGGCCAAGTTTTATCATTGTAGCACCCAGTTTCTAAAATGAGGGTAATTTTGAAATTTTGTAATTATAATTATTTTATAATGATATTTAAACCATATTATAATTTTTGGTGATTTTTAGTTATTTTAAAACTATTTAAAACCACGACTTGTGATTTTGATGTTTTTCTAGTGCAACCTTAGATATTACTTAACCTAGAGACTAACCATGATCATATGAGCCTAGCCATAGGTTTAGAACATCAAGTTAGGGCTTTTTAGCCTAAGGGGTATTTTGGTAATTTACTAGGAAATTATTGGATTTATATGATTATTATTATTTAATTAGTTGATTAGTGTCATGTTAGCTCCTAACCTAGTTTAGCCTAATCTAGAGATTAGTTACTAACCTAGAATGCTAAGGGGATAGATTTTTACTTTTAGTCAAAGGTTGGAAATATCCTAGAATGCACTTTACTAGATATTTTTTTCCACAAAACCCTCAAAAGATCAATACTTTGGCATGAAAGTCCTTCCCTTCACTTGGAAGCAACCTAGAGGACACCCCCCCTTGCCATGACCAGCCATGGGCACCCCCCTAGCATGCCCCCTTCCTATATAACCCATTCCATACAAATTTACATGTTTTAAAAACCTAAAAAATTCCTATTTCCTTAAACCTTCATATATTCCTCAAAATAGATCCAAACTCATCCTAGTCTTTTGCATTGGGTTCCTACAACCTAGAGGGTGCTAAGGGAGGCTAGCAAGCTGGACACATAGCTGTGGACACCAACAAGTGAAGTGGACACACCCCCCATTTCTATTAAAATCTTGAGTTTTCACTCAATTGGTAAATACCCATAAACCTAGTTAATATTGTGTTTTCTCTTCATAATTGCATGCATATAGGTATACCCTAACTGTGGGTCAAGTTTGGTAGGAAGTAGGTTTGGTTTGGTGTCCGTATCGGACACGTATCCTAGGTTATAAAACCATGTTTGATGAATTGCCCCAAAGGTTTTGACTTCTGTAAAATGTAGAACAAATTGCATTTTCATGTAGCCCTAACCTTGCTAACCCTAACCCTAACTTACTGAGCACGAACTCACTACACGATGCACACGAGCAGTGCCCTGCTCACACGTGTCTCGTACTCACTGTACAGAGCACGTGGACACGCCAAAATTGTCATGGACACGGGGGCAATGTCTGCGAACATGCCCCCAAAGTTTCACGAGGTGTCCTTTTGTATCGAACACAGAAATAGGGCCGCACTGGCCACACACACGCATGTTCAGCCGAGAAATCGGCTCTGATACGAGCCTCGTGTCCCTCGTGGACACGTCGTGGTGTCGTGTCAGGGTGACACATGTGTAGCCCATCACTGGGCGAACACTAGGACACGAGCACGAGATGTGTCGTGTCCTGTGTCACGAGCACGAGACACTCGACCGCGTGCACGACGCGGTCTGTAACTCATATTTTGTGACACTGATATGCGTGTCGTATCACGTGTAGACACGATGATGACACGTAACAGTGTGTCTATCGTGTAGCCCTATATGTGGGCTACACGTGTGCATGACCACGAGACGTGTCGTGTCTCGTGGTGTGTCCACGAAGGTCGTGAACTGGTGCACGACACAGTGCTCTGCACTATGTCCAGTTTTACCCGATTGGGGTTTTATTGAGATTGACACGTTGTGTCGTGTCGGGACTGAGTCTCAGGCACCCTAGAAGCTAGGGGACACTTGGGGCAACAATTACCAACCTTGGGTTTCGAGCCTTAGCTCGGTTTGGGTCGGGTATTGGGTTTACCCCCCTTAGGTTCAGTAATGAACAATATTACTGTTCTTTCCAGTTTTTAAAACGAATTTCAAAATAATTTTTATGTAAATATATATGTATAATTGTGTGTATATATACTGTATATATAAGTATATATGTATATGTGTGTGTATGTATGTATGTGGGTATGTATGTATATATGTATGGATGTATATAGGTGTATATATATATGTAATGTGTGTGTGTGTTTGTGTACCCCCTTTCTCAGAAATCTGAGAACACACCCCTCCCTCTCACTGTTACACACACACACACACACTACTACCCCTTCCCCTGACCCCCTCACACACACATGTTCACACCCACACACACCCCACACACTCACATCCCTCTCTCTCTTGTTCACTCTCTATCTCTCTCACTCTCTCACATCCCTCTCTCTCTTGTTCACTCTCTATCTCTCTCACTCTCTCACATCCCTCTCTCTCTTGTTCACTCTCTATCTCTCTCACTCTCTCACATCCCTCTCTCTCTTGTTCACTCTCTATCTCTCTCACTCTCTCACATCCCTTTCTCTCTTGTTCACTCTCTATCTCTCTCACTCTCTCACATCCCTCTCTCTCTTATTCACTCTCTATCTCTCTCACTCTCTCACATCCCTCTCTCTCTTATTCACTCTCTATCTCTCTCACTCTCTCACATCCCTCTCTCTCTTGTTCACTCTCTATCTCTCTCACTCTCTCACATCTCCCTCTCTCTCTCTCTATATATATATATATATATATATATATATATATATATATATATATATATATATATATATATATATATATATATGTTTTATGTGTATATATGTATATATATTTATATGTTATATATAGTGAGTGTATATGTAGTATTAATATATTGGTTATATATGGTATATATATAGTGGGATATATATTGTAGATATGTATATATATATATAATATGGCCTATGAATATATATATGGTATAGATAGTGTATGTATCTATTGTATATATATATAGATACCTATATGTATCTACTAGTGCCCTAGATGTACTAGCCTATGACCTATGGCCAATGAGTTAGGATAGACCATTAGGCCTACTAGACCTAGGTAGTTGACCTTGTTTGACTAAAGTTGACCAAAGTCAACCTTAGGTCAAACTTGACCTAATTAACCTAGAATTGACTAGGATTAACCTAAAATGACTAGTTTAACTAGTTTGACTAAACCCTAACTAGTTGATTAAGTTCGACCATATGGTTATGAGATAGTCCTATGTAATTTAAGATATGTATGGGGTTAAGTGGGATAATTAGGAGTTGTGTCATGAATTGGGTTAGCCCTATAGAGTTGACTTAGATTGTTAATGGTTGACCCTTAACCTAATGACCTTGTGACTAGTCTATGTTGACCAAAACCTTAGTTAGATTAAGTTTGACCTAGATTTGACTAACCTTGACTTGCTTAAAACTTGTTTGACTTAGTTGACTCCTTATGACCTAGTATGACTTAAGTTGACCTAGTTTGACTGTTAGAGTTGACCAAGAGTTGACTTTGGCCTAGACTGACCTAGAGTCATGTAGTATGTATTGTATACTCTATTTTTACCATTGTGGATATGTTGTGACCTGTTTTACTCTAAATAGGACTCTGTGACACCAGTTCGGACATCTATTCATATCAGTCATACAGGATGACAGGCGAGTACATTCTCTGATTATTTCATACTTGTTAGGATTTATATTCTTGCTCTAGATTACTTTACATGATGCTGTCACGTTATTATCACGGATTGGTACTATATGGATCTTGTCATGCGATGTTATCCCCCTCGGGGTATATCAAATACAGTTGTCATGTGCTTTTCACGAATATCTTGTATTTTATGTACACTGCTTTCATGTATACTCTTGTGCAATCTTGTACTCTCATGATCACGTGAGCAAACATGATAAAAACCTCTTGTTCAAGGTAACGTAACTTGACTGGATCCTTGTGTATTGATTGGGGAGGGTGAGTAGGAAATGGTTATGTGATCAAAATTCCATCTTGTACAATCTTGTGAAATCTTGTATATGTCCTAACCCGTTTATATAACCATATCATGCTATAAATTACAGGTTTCCTACAGTTCTTACTTATCATATATATAGATATTTCTAATTATCAAATCTCTCTCATTTTTATATATATTCTTTACAGTCCATGTATCTTACTCTATGCATGCTTTACATTTCCCAACATGATATGAACTGCGTGAGATGTATTGTGCTTGTTCCTGTCCTGACTGGACCTGTTGAAAATATTACAGATGATGATGGTGACTGTCCTACCTTCTATGGGACACATGAGGGTGACCTTCAGGAGCCTGAGGAGCATCTAGCTCAGTAGAGGGTGCCTAGTCTAGTCTAGTATTTATAGTTTTCTTATTGTATCGGATTGTTCCGATTGTTAGTTGTGACTTAGTTATATTTCAGGTCTTGTACTTATTTGTGTTGGACACCTACTTGTGTGGTGTGATAACTCTATTTATATTCAGTTTCTTCCTTTCATCTGATTCCGTATCATGTTCTATCTTTCCTAGACTTGTGTTTGAGATATAGAGTTGAGATGTTATGTTATACCTCCGTGCAGAGATGACAGGTTTATATATCTTATTGTTAGATGTTAGATGTTATAGATGACCTATACAGCGTTCTACCACCGACACTGCGGCGTAGGCTGGACGTACCCACGTTATCGTGCCCCTAATCAGGGTGCGGGTCGTGACACGTTTTTGTGGTGGCCCATGCAGGTCTGTGTCGCAATTAGTGCGATCTCGTAATGGTGCTCGACTTAGAGTACTAATTACGAGCCTGCAATTAGGACGTAGGACCTAGGACATGATAGGAGTTTCTCAATCACACCTAGGAAATTTTTGATCTTTTGATTATCATGATTACTTCCCTTGTATTAAATTAATTGTCCTTCTTTGATAAATCTACTCATATGCCATATTGATCTCTTTGTTTCAATTCGTCTCCAGGATGACGAAGACGCATCCGCAGGCTACTGGATCGAGAAGCTTGCCCGATAGATCTGACCAGGCTGAGGAGGAGGTTCACGAGACTGTCCCCAGTGATTCCACTATCTCGGAGACCCCGACAGTTGCACAGGGAAGTCTACTACCTCCACCCCAGAGGGTTTCGGCCATTGTTCCAGGGATACTGCCGCCACCACCACCGATACCGACGGATACACATCATATGTTCCTTCTCCTTCAGCAGATGATGGAGACTCAGCGGGCCCAGGCAGAGGCATCGCAGCGCCAGTCGGAGGTGTCATACCGTCAGATTGAGATGCTGAGGCAGAGCATGGAGAACTCGCATCAGCTTACACTGGCAGCAGTGGAGAGAGTGGCACCGGGTACGGTACAGGGCCCTACTGGCCAGCAGCCATACCAGCAGCAGTCCAGGCCGGGGACAGTACTAGACTTTAGGAAGATGAGCTCCAGGGACTTCACGGGCACAGAGGGCATCCTTTATGCAGACGACTGGCTAGAGGATGTGCAGCGGAGCATGGAGCTGGCAGAGCTTCCTAGAGCACTTTAGATTTCGGCCGCAGCCAGCCGATTCTTCGATATCGCGCTGACATGGTACCGCACGGATCCTCATGCGTCGGTGAGAGGGCTTACATGGAAGAACTTCCGGAGGCTCTTCAAGGAGAAGTTCTTCCCGGACGTGGCTCTTACAGCATTGGAGGGCCAGTTCGTGGGTCTAGTGCAGGGGAACTCGTCGGTAGACGAGTATGCAACAGAGTTCTTCCGCCTTAGCAGGTTCACTCCCGATATGATCCAGGATGTGGGGCAGAAGGCTCGTAAGTTCCGTAGGGGACTTATTCATGCAGTGCGCACCCGCACCTCGGGACGTCGTGACGCGACGTTCGATCAGATATTGATGGACGCACAGATTGCAGAAGAGGACTTCGGCCTCAAGCCGAAGAGGGGCAGTGATACCTTAGGGGCTAGTTCTAGTGCAGGGCCAGCCAAGCGCCCTCACATACAGCAGAGGCCAGTTCAGCAGCCGTTTTAGGGCCAGGGACATATACTTCACCAGCAGGCACCCAGGCAGCAACAATACCCTATATGTAACTTCTGTAAGAAGCAAGGTCACGGATGGGACGACTGTAGGAAGAGGCAGGGCCTGTGGTTGCTTTGTGGTTCAGCAGAGCATCAGTTGAGGGAGTGTCCCAAGAACTTGGCACGATTGGCTCAGGCAGTAGCAGGAGCTAGGGCTCCGACAGGGCAGCAGACGGGACCACCATTGCAGACTCAGCAGCAGAAGTTTGTCCAACATCAGCAGCAGGCGAAGGGAGGCCAGCCGGGACGAGCTTTCTCCATGGCAGTCGATAACGTACAGGCAGAGGGAGAGCTGATTGTAGGTTCCAACCTTTTCGATTCTATTTTCGTATTTGCCTCCTTATAACTGTCTTGAAATTTGATTCTATCTGTTCATTGTAGTTGATAAATTTTGTTCGGATATTTTATTGTGAGTTATTTTCTTCTGAGATAAGTCGTATGGGCTAGGTCGTCTCGATTATGGGATCTAGAGTCTTCTATAGTCATGCTAGCTGGCATAGTGAGGACATATAGTCGAATTTTGGACATATTTCTCGGGTGTGGGAATTTAAGGTTTTCGCGGCCAAGCATGCGGCAATACAAAATTTTAAATACCATGATTCTAGAGGTATGTACCTTAGTCGACGATTCTGTGAATATCGTAGTCTTGCTCACTAGCCTGACAAAGATTCCGAGTATCATGATTTTGGATAGACGCATATGATTATCGGACTGTGTGTTTGAGACTGTGATTGTTGGGGTGTTTGACCTAGAAGGAGTATGACCATTCTAATTTCGAGGACGAAATTTTTCTAAGGAGGGTAGACTTGTAGCATCCAGTTTCTAAAATGAGGGTAATTTTGAAATTTTGTAATTATAATTATTTTATAATGATATTTAAACCATATTATGATTTTTGGTGATTTTTAGTTATTTTAAAACTATTTAAAACTACGACTTGTGATTTTGATATTTTGCTAGTGCAACCTTAGAGATTACTTAACCTAGAGACTAACCATGATCATATGAGCCTAACCATAGGTTTAGAACATCAAGTTAGGGCTTTTTAGCCTAAGGGGTATTTTGGTAATTTACTAGGAAATTATTGGATTTATATGATTATTATTATTTAATTAGTTGATTAGTGTCATGTTAGCTCCTAACCTAGTTTAGCCTAATCTAGAAATTAGTTACTAATCTAGAATGCTAAGGGGATAGATTTTTACTTTTAGTCAAAGCTTGGAAATATCCTAGAATGCACTTTATTAGATATTTTTTCCACAAACCCTCAAAAGATCAATACTTTGGCATGAAAGTCCTTCCCTTCACTTGGAAGTAACCTATAGGACACCCCCTTGCCATAACCAGCCATGGGCACCCCCTAGCATGCCCCCTTCCTATATAACCCATTCCATACAAATTTACATGTTTTAAAAACCTAGAAAATTCTTATTTCCTTAAACCTTCATATCTTCCTCAAAATAGATCCAAACTCATCCTAGTCTTTTGCATTGGGTTCCTACAACCTAGAGGGTGCTAAGGGAGGCTAGCAAGCTGGACACATAGCTGTGGACACCAACAAGTGAAGTGGACACCCCCCCTTTCCATTGAAATCTTGAGTTTTCACTCAATAGGTAAATACCCATAAACCTAGTTAATATTGTGTTTTCTCTTCATAATTGCATGCATATAGGTATACCCTAACTGTGGGTCAAGTTTGGTAGGAAGTAGGTTTGGTTTGATGTCCGTATCGGACACGTATCCTAGGTTATAAAACCATGTTTGATGAATTGCCCCAAAGGTTTTGACTTCTGTAAAATGTAGAACAAATTGCATTTTTATGTAGCCCTAACCTTGCTAACCCTAACCCTAACTTACTGAGCACGAATTCGAGTCGTGTCCGTGTCCAAAATGGACACGAACTCACTGTACGATGCACACGAGCAGTGCCCTGCTCACACGTGTCTCGTACTCACTGTACAGAGCACGTGGACACACCAAAATTGGCATGGACACGGGGGCAATGTCTGCGAACATGCCCCCAAAGTTTCACGAGGTGTCGTTTTGTATCGGACACAGAAATAGGGCCGTGCTGGCCACACACACACGCGTGTTCAACCGAGAAATCGGCTCTGATACGAGCCTCGTATCCCTCGTAGACACGTCGTGGTGTCGTGTCAGGGTAACACATGTGTAGCCCATCACTGGGCGAACACTAGGACACGAGCACGAGATGTGTCGTGTCCTGTGTCACGAGCACGAGACACTCGACCGCGTGCACGACGCGGTCTGTAACTCACGTTTTGTGACACTGATACGCATGTCGTATCACGTGTAGACACGATGATGACACGTAATAGTGTGTCTATCGTGTAGCCCTATATGTGGGCTACACGTGTGCATGACCACGAGACGTGTCGTGTCTCGTGGTGTGTCCACAAAGGTCGTGAACTGGTGCACGACACAGTGCTCTGCACTATGTCCAGTTTTACCCGATTGGGGTTTTATTGAGATTGACACGTTGTTTCGTGTCGGGACTGAGTCTCAGGCACCCTAGAAGCTAGGGGACACTTGGGGCAACAATTACCAACCTTGGGTTTCGAGCCTTAGCTCGGTTTGGGTCGGGTATTGGGTTTACCCCCCTTAGGTTCAGTAATGAACAGTATTACTATTCTTTCCAGTTTTTAAAACGAATTTCAAAATGATTTTTATATAAATATATATGTATAATTGTGTGTATATATACTGTATATATAAGTATATATGTATATGTGTGTGTATGCATGTATGTGGGTATGTATGTATATATGTATGGATGTATATAGGTGTATATATATATATATATATATATATATATATATATATATATATATATATATATATATATATATATATATATATATGTAATGTGTGTGTGTGTTTGTGTACCCCCTTTCTCAGAAATCCGAGAACACACCCCCCTCTCACTGTTACACACACTCACACACTACTACCCCTTCCCATGACCCCCTCACACACACATGTTCACACCCACACACACCCCACACACTCACATCCCTCTCTCTCTTGTTCACTCTCTATCTCTCTCACTCTCTCACATCCCTCTCTCTCTCTTGTTCACTCTCTATCTCTCTCACTATCTCACATCCCTCTCTCTCTTGTTCACTCTCTATCTCTCTCACTCTCTCACATCCCTCTCTCTCTTGTTCACACTCTATCTCTCTCACTCTCTCACATCTCCCTCTATATATATATATATATATATATGTTTTATGTGTATATATATGTATATATATATATATGTTATATATAGTGAGTGTATATGTAGTATTTAATATATTGGTTATATATGGTATATATATAGTGGGATATATATTGTATATATATTGTAGATATGTATATATATATAATATGGCCTATGAATATATATATGGTATCGATAGTGTATGTATCTATTGTATATGTATATAGATACCTATTTGTTTCTACTAGTGCCCTAGATGTACTAGCCTATGACCTATGGCCAATGAGTTAGGATAGACCATTAGGCCTACTAGACCTAGGTAGTTGACCTTGTTTGACTAAAGTTGACCAAAGTCAACCTTAGGTCAAACTTGACCTAATTAACCTAGAATTGACTAGGATTAACCTAAAATGACTAGTTTAACTAGTTTGACTAAACCCTAACTAGTTGATTAAGTTCGACCATATGGTTATGAGATAGTCCTATGTAATTTAAGATATGTATGGGGTTAAGTGGGATAATTAGGAGTTGTGTCATGAATTGGGTTAGCCCTATAGAGTTGACTTAGATTGTTAATGGTTGACCCTTAACCTAATGACCTTGTGACTAGTCTATGTTGACCAAAACCTTAGTTAGTCTAAGTTTGACCTAGATTTGACTAACCTTGACTTGCTTAAAACTTGTTTGACTTAGTTGACTCGTTATGACCTAGTATGACTTAAGTTGACCTAGTTTGACTGTTAGAGTTGACCAAGAGTTGACTTTGGCCTAGACTGACCTAGAATCATGTAGTATGCATTGTATACTCTATTTTTACCATTGTGGATATGTTGTGACCTGTTTTACTCTAAATAGGACTCTGTGACACCAGTTCGGACATCTATTCATATCAGTCATACAGGGTGATAGGCGAGTACATTCTCTGATTATTTCATACTTGTTAGGATTTATATTCTTGCTCTAGATTACTTTACATGATGCTGTCACGTTATTATCACGGATTGATACTATATGGATCTTATCATGCGATGTTATCCCCCTCGGGGTGCATCAAATATAGTTGTCATGTGCTTTTCACGAACATCTTGTATTTTATGTACACCGCTTTCATGTATACTCTTGTGCAATCTTGTACTCTCATGATCACGTGAGCAAACATGATAAAAATCTCTTGTGCAAGGTAACGTAACTTGACTAGATCCTTGTATATTGATTGGGGAGGGTGAGTAGGAAATGGTTATGTGATCAAAATTCCATCTTGTACAATCTTGTGAAATCTTGTATATGTCCTAACCCGTTTATATAACCATATCATGCTCTAAATTACAGGTTTCCTACAGTTCTTACTTATCATATATATAGATATTTCCAGTTATCAAATCTCTCTCGTTTTTATATATATTCTTTACAGTCCATGTATCTTACTCTATGCATGCTTTACATTTCCCAACATGATATGAACTGCGTGAGATGTATTGTGCTCGTTCCTATCCTGACTGGACCTGTTGAAAATATTACAGATGATGATGGTGACTGTCCTACCTTCTATGGGACACATGAGGGTGACCTTCAGGAGCCTGAGGAGCATCTAGCTCAGTAGAGGGTGCCTAGTCTAGTCTAGTGTTTATATTTTTCTTTTTGTATCGGATTGTTCCGATTGTTAGTTGTGACTTAGTTACATTTCAGGTCTTGTACTTATTTGTGTTGGACATCTACTTGTGTGGTGTGATAACTCTATTTATATTCAGTTTCTTCCTTTCATCTGATTCCGTATCATGTTCTATCTTTCCTAGACTTGTGTTTGAGATATAGAGTTGAGATGTTATGTTATACCTTCGTGCGGAGATGACAGGTTTATATATCTTATTGTTAGATGTTAGATGTTATAGATGACCTATACAGCGTTCTACCGCTGACATTGCGGCGTAGGCTGGACGTACCCACGTTCTCGTGCCCCTAATCAGGGTGCGGGTCGTGACAATCATGTTGGGTTCGAACCGATTGAAGTTGGTCTGTAGGAAATTGACAAAAGGAAATGATATTTGGACTTAGAAAAAATTGGGCTTTAAAAATTGAACTTGTGAAAAATGTAAATAAATAAATTTTATTAATTTTTATAAATTTATTATAACATTTTCTTTGATAAACTGAAGAAACGAAACTGCATATTTTATTTACATTTGATGTTCAAGTCGACAATTTTCTGGCAGTTTATTGTTTAGTTCTCCTCTAGTAGAGTCATCCATAGTAAGAGATTGCAAGTCCAGTTCATTAACGTCGGTACATCCATCTTTTAAGTGTTGAGTCCTTTTTTCGTATGGATCCAATTTTGAATACAAAGTAGATTTTTAGAATATTCTTTAGCATCATGCTTCTAATTTTACTTAGCACTTTTGAACCTGCACTAAAATAAAATTTTGATACTACTGTGGACACTGAACTATTAGAAGACCACGTGCTAAAGAAGAATGTATAGAATAATTTTTCTCATGTTTTTTTTACCATTCTAAAACTGAAAAAGTATGATCCGAGCTCTCATCATCTTCGTCATAAGAGTTCAAATACAAAGACAATTGTTGAGTTTGAAGAGATTATCTTTTCTTTGTATTATACATTTAGAATGAGATAATGTAGAAATTAAACGAAAGGTACAACTATCTTGAGCGGTTGTATCAGACGGCTCGATACAACTTTCTTTATATAAACTAATTAGAATATATAAACATTCTTTTATTTCTATAATTAAGCTGTTTGCATCAACATTCATATTGTCATAAACATCGCCTAGTAACATAATCTGATTTGATTTTAAAATCTAAAACCACAATCAAACAATAAAAGAGTTATTTTACATCAATATTTTAGAACTTTTATTTCTATTTTAGAAATGAACAAAGTATATTTCTATGTTTTGAAAATAAATGAGAAATATTAATTATTTTCATTAAAACTAAAAAGAAGTTGGATAATAAACTCTGGATACAATACATATAACATTGTAAAACAATTCTAAAAATTCGTAGATTGAAGCAACAACTAACCAATCATTATCAATTACTTGATAATCAGCACTTGGGTTAACATTATTATAGCGTGTAATAACATCTCTATATTTAATACAAAATTTCAACATCAAATAAATATAATTTCATCTATGTGGTGCATCATTAACAAATCTCTTAGATGTCAAATAATATTGTCCACATAATATTTTAAACTCTCGTTGCCTACTTGGAGAAGTGTTCAAACTAATTAGACATATTCAAATATTTTCTAAATTTATTTTAAAAAACTAAAATTTTTTTTGTACAATTGAATTAACAAGATGACAAGAGCATCTTATATGAAAAAAATTATCCTTTTATTACAGGCATAAATTAAAATTTTAAAATATTAATAAAAGAAGTATTATTACTGGCATTATGAAAGTAAATTAAAATATATATTATGAATATTATATTCACGTAGAACTTGTAATATGACTCCACCGATTGTAAATTCAGAATGCAAAAATTCCAACGATCTTAGACAAAAAATTATTTTTGCAGATTAATCCATTTCGCATGTAAATAATGTGTCGCGATACAAACAAAACAATAATTTTATTTACTATCCATATATCAGAAATTATTTTTTTTTACTAATATTGACAAAACTTTCATTCAAAGTTGTTTTATTTTTAAAAAAAAATTAAGGACTGCTCTTTTAGTATATTTAGAAACTCTATTAAAAAAATGGAATTTTTTGACTTGCCCTCCACTTTGTTTACCGCAATTCACAGTGCACCCCACTGTTTTGGAAAAATGTATATTTCCCTCCCACATTGGACGGAATCCGTCAGAAAAAAATTTTGGGACCAAAATGCCCATGTCTTCTTCCCCTTTCCTCCTTCCTCCTCCCGCGGGTAGGCCGCCGGCGCTCCCCGCCACCGCCTCCGCTCCCCCCTCCCCGCCACCGCCTCCCACCCTCCCCCTTCCGCTCTCCCCTCCCCACCGCCCCTCGTCCTCCTCCGGCGGACGGCAGCAGCAACAACGACAACAGCAGCGGCAAGCAACGACAGCAGCGACGGCGAAGGCGGGGAGGGGGAGCGCACGTCGAGAAGAGGGAAGGGAAGCGGTAGCCGGGGACGGCGGCGGCATCCTGCTTGCGAGGGGGGGAGGAGGAGTGAGAGGAAAGAGGAAGAAGAAAATGAGAGTGACATTTTGGTCAAGACAGTTGACCGTCAATTTCTGACGGATTTTGTCCAATATGGGGGGAATGTACATTTTTGCAAAACAGTGGGGTGCACCGTGAATTGCAGTAAAGTGGGGGGGGGGCAAGTCAAAAATTTCAAAAGAAATTAGTGTACTATTTGTATAGTCATAATATGATTCACTCTCACAAAATGTAAACATGTTCTTCTTCACAAATAATATATTAAAGTTGGTTTTATTAGCAACATAATAAATAAAATTTTCTATTGAAAATCCTTGAGGATTGGTGTTTAACTGTGTTTTTTTATCATTAATTGTGTCACCAAAACAACTTTTATAGTGGCCCTTCAAAGTTTCTGTGCCATCAATTTTTTTATTTTTTATGTCTTGCATTGTGCATCTTTATGTATTAATTTTTGGTCTTTCAGATCTAATACTTCTTTTCCCTCATGATCAGTGACAAATAGTTCGGTATAAATTTTTTTATAATATAGATTTTCCTAAAGTTGAAATACATGGAAGTGACATTTATGTTTGTCTTATTTCATTTTATACATGGTTATTAGCATTAAAATTACTAACATAATCTTAACATTGTTTTGAAATACTTTGATAGGGATGGTTAGAACCAGTAGCATCATTATGATCCATACTATTTTGTCTAAAAATTTATATTTTAAAGGATTAATCAAATTTTAATATAAAAAATAACTAATTTTCTAATAATAAAAAATAATTAAATCTCAACTTGATTTTCTCCAAAGTCGGATGAAAATTTTTTGTAGCTTAGTGGTGGTCGATCAAGTTGAAGCCTCCAAGTTTTTCGAACTCTTGCTATCTTTCTTGCACTTTAGTCTCCAGAAAGTTGCTATTTTACTATATTGCTTTGTACGTATGAGAAGAGAGAAAAAAATTATATGATAAATTTGAATACATTATGTCTGTTGTAACTCATGGCTTTTCACCTTTCATCTCCTTGTAACCTACACATGACCTTTGGCCCTTCATTTCTTCATAACCCCCAACCTCTCTCCCTATATAAAGAGAGGTTGGGATAGCTTGTATGTGACACTTGAGTGATTTATATTATACGAGTATACTTTGTCACATCTCTGGCGTGTTTGAGTTTTTGCCTTACAACACGTTATCAGCACTTTGCTCGTGCAACACCGGAGACCCGACGTACCGTTCATTTTTTTTTACCTCCTTCTACAGTTAAGGTAAGAAAGGTAATTTTTAAACTGACATTTTCATCCTAAATAACTAAATAAGGTACTTATTTTTGTCATATACTCATATATAAGAGTATCTGTTATGCATTATCTAGTACTTGTGTCAAATGAAGAAAAAAAATTTTAAAAGAAATTTTTTGGACTAATTTTTTGGAAGAATATGTTTTGTTAAAACAAGTAACTACAGTAGTATTGAATAATATACTTTCTTTGTTACAGCAGACTATTTGATAAAAGAAAAAAGAGAAAAACAAAAGTTTTTTTCTTTTGTCCAATTCTACAATACTTGCTAAACTTTGCTGTTCGTCTTTACTGTTTGTAATACTAATCCTGTTTTCAAAGAAAAAAAAACATATACATATTTTATCTCAAGTGGGTTTTTGAACCCAGGACCTATCGGACCAGAACCTTAAACTAGCCCTTTAGACCAACTTCCCCATTTTAGCTATTGTCACATTATTGCTCCTTCCTTCTTGTTGTCTGGGATTTGGAGAGCTAACATTTAAATGCTAACATTTTTTTTGGTAATGATGGATTTGAGCGCCTCAGTAGCAATTTTTTTATGTTGCTCAGCGAATCATTGTAACAGGTGAATAATAAAATTTTATTTTTTTTGTCGTTATTTTTTGGGCGTCGCTTCATTAGACGTCAGAAAAATAGTTGACATTTTATTGGTGCCGCTTGCTTAGGCACCAATTCTTTTATGTGTTGTTGCTTGCTTATGTTGTATATTTTTTTTTGCGTAATTATGGAAAAAAAACTTGAAAATTTTGAAAAATAGTTTTGGCTATATAAACAAATTCTGGCACCGCCAAATTTGGCCCTTCCAAAATAACATTTTTGGCTAATTTTTTTTTCAAAAGCAATGCTCATTTTGAGCACGCACTAAATTGTCACCTATTTTGCACAGTTCGCAAATAGTGTGAATTTCTTGAAAAATCTTATTTATTCTTACATTTGAAATTTTTTTTACGAAGTCTCTCCGAATAGGCTCACCTATTTGGGTATGATGTCAGAAAGAACTTGGGGTTTGGTTTTTAAGCGGTCCCTGGTGACCCTTCTCCCTCATTTTCCTGCCTGATCATATTCACGTAGAGCTACTGAAAGGGGTTGACCGAATATTATTTTTGCTCAAATTGTATTTATAATTATGCATTTTTACAAGAAACTAATTGACCTATCTATATCGACCCGTCGATCGATATAAGAGAATTTTAAAAAAAAAACAAAAATTGTTTTTATTTACGATTGTTTGTTGTTGCTTATACAAACCAAATCCATATAAACCTGTCATTTTATATGTTGACTGATCAAGATTTTTTCTCCTGTTGTAGAAAAATGTCGATCAAGATTGATTTTCCCGTCTTTGAAGCCTCTGGCAAGAACTACTTGGATTGGACGCAAGACATCCAGAACCATCTAGATGCGCAGGGCCTCTTGGACGTCATCTATAACGAGGAAGAGCGCGAAGTGGAAGTCACTCGCTCAATGAATGCCAAAGTGATGATTCTATTCTACAGGCATTTATCTGACGCCATGAAGGCGGAGTTCATTGAAATCTCCTCGCCGAAGATGCTATGGGACTCTCTGAAAGAGCGCTTCGACTACCAGAAGACCATATGGCTGCATAAAGTGTGCCATGACTGGTTGAACCTGCGCTTCCAAGACTTCAAGAGCGTAACTGATTATAACAATAAAGTCTGCAGGATTCGATCACTTCTCCAATACTACGGTGAGATATTAACCGAAAGTGATCTATTGGAGAAAACATACACCACATTTCCTTCCACTGACAACTTGCTTCAGAAGCAATACCGTCAGTCTAAGTTCACCAAGTTTTCCGAGCTAATCACCCAGCTTTTACTAGACGAGAAGAACAGTCTCATTTTAATGAGAAACAACAATTCTCGTCCTGCTGGAACAAAGGCAATTTCAATGCCTGATGCAAACACTCTCCGTGGACCAAACCCACGGTAGAAATGAGACAAGGGCCAATCATCCCAGCCAAGGAACAGAGGCGAGTTTAAGTCTCGTCACCCAAAGCGAGGTTCTAACAAGAACCAAGGACCTTTGACTCCTAGACAGTCTCATAGTAAGAACCAACGCGCCAGTCGTCCCAAAGCGAGAGTGGAAGGCCAAGCGCCTACTCTCTGCTACAAATGTGGTGCTTATGGTCATATGCAACGGACTTGCAGGGCAACCCCCAAAGAAGTTGATAACTATCACAAGGGGCGCCGGGCCGAAGCAAATCTGGTCAACGAATGCGAAAATCTAAATCTTGAGACCCCCGATTTTGTAGCAGAAATGGAAGAATGAATCTCCATTTTCTCTCTATATTTGATTTAAGTCACGAAACTTTTGGTGGCTTGTATTTTCTGTTTTCTCGATGAATTAAAGTTCTATTTCGAGCACTTTCCTCAAACGTGTGACAAACTTTAATTTTCTTTACTTATAGGCATAGACCACGGGGCAGTAGATTGTCTGCTTAATAGTGGAACGACTTATACTATCTTGAGAGATAAATCATACTTTATCTCCTATACGCCTAAAGTAACCTCAGTGACAACCATTTTGGGACCCTCAACCCTTGTTCAAGGTTTTGGCACAGCTCGTTTTTCGTTGTCCAATGGTACTCCCGTTGAAGTATCAGAGGCCTTATATTCTCCAAGGTCCAGTCGTATCTTACTGAGTTTTAAGGATATTCGAGAAAACGGATTTCATGTTGAAACTGCTCGAGAACATGGCTTCGAGTATCTTTTCATTACCTCCACTCAGTACGGCCAAAAGCGTATCATGGAGAAGTTGAAAAGTCTTTCAAGTATTTTGTATCTCACTACGATACAACACATCGAGAGTAATCTCATCATTCGCCGAGCACCAATTGATGAGAGCATTTTTATGCTATGACATGACCGGCTAGGTCATCCGGGTCAAAATACGATGCTTCGCACTATGAATGCATCGCATGGGCATCCTGTTGGAGGAAAGAATTTCGTTATAAATTCGAAAAGCCTTTGCCAAGCTTGCTCGATTGGGAAAACGAATCTCAAGCCGCTCCATCTGAAACCTACGAGATTGGTTTCTCAATTCCTTGAAAGAATTCATGGAGATATTTGTGGAGCAATCCAACCAACATGTGGACCATTTAAATACTTCATGGTTTTGGTTGATGCATCGACTAGATGGTCACACGTAGTGTTATTGTCCACCCGAAATGCAGCATTTCCTAAACTCCTCGCCCAGATCATTAAGTTAAGGGCTCACCATCCGGATTATCCGATAAAGTTTATTAGACTTGAGAATGCCGCGGAGTTTACATCAAAGACTTTCGATAATTATTGCATGACTTTGGGAATAAATCTTGAACACCCTGTTGCGTATGTTCATACCCAAAATGGCCTAAAGAAAGCTTTTATAAAGCGACTGCAAGTGATAGCGCGGACCTTGGTTATGCACACCAAACTTCTACGATCTGCATGGGGCTATGCAATTTTGCACGCTGAAAATTCGGTCCGTCTGAGGCCCATGGCCACCCAACCACTTTCCGCGTACCAGCTGGTTACTGGATGTGAGCCTGACGTCTCACATTTACGTGTGTTTGGGTGACTATTCAATGTTCCAATTGAGCCGATAAGGCGTTCAAAATTTGGACCTCAGAAGCGACGGGGAATATATGTCGGTTATAACTCCACATCCATCATTCGCTATTTAGAGCCCTTGACAGGCGATCTCTTTACCGCGAGACACGCGGATTGTGACTTTGATGAAGCAATCTTCCCGTCGTTAGGGGAGAAATGCACGCTAATGTTGATGAGGACGACGTGAATTAGCATGGCATGTGCCTGCTTTTGCATATCATGATCCCCCCTCTGCACATAGTGATAAGGAAGTGCAGAGGATTCTAGGTCTGTAAGATATTGCAAATCAAATGCCAGACGCATTTAGCGACCTAGCAAAAGTCACGAGATCAATTATACCTGCTGTAAATGTGCCTGTAAGGATAGACGTCCCTGAGAGACGCCATGTTCCTGTGAAACATGTTGCTCCGGTCGAACCCGCCGAGCAAAGGACGCTGCCATCTGCCGTCCAGTCCACCGCTATTCCCAAGAAGAAGGGAAGACCGGTTGGTTCCAAAGATGTTCTGTCCCGGAAGCGGAGAAATCTTGTTGAAAGTGTTTTGCCACATGAGATCATTAAGGATCACGGCGATATATTAGAAGAGCACGTTCCAGATGAAATGCCTATTCCTAATCATGCCGATAACTTCGAAATATCCGTCGAGTATGCTAGCTTAGACGATATTTTGAAGCGAAATGAAACTGTCATCGATGATGTGTTCATATACTCAGTGGCCGTTGACATTATGAACAATGATGACATGGAACCTTGCAGCATTGCCGAGTGTCAACGACGAACGGACTTGCCACAATGGAAACAAGCAATCCAGGCTGAATTAGATTCCTTAGCGAAAAGAAGCGTGTTTGGACCTATAGCTCCAACACCACCCAATGTTAAACTAGTTGGTCACAAATGAGTTTTTCTTAGGAAGCGTAATGAGAGAAATGAGATTGTACGATACAAGGCTCGTCTTGTGGCGCAAGGCTTCTCGCAACGCCCTGGAATTGATTACGAGGAGACGTATTCTCCCGTAATGGACGTCATAACGTTCCGCTACTTAATCAGTTTAGTAGTTTCCAAAAAATTAAATATGTAGCTCATGGATGAGGTCACAGCCTATCTCTACGGGGATCTGGACACAGAGATATACATGAGAGTCCCTGAAGGACTAAAGATGCCTGAATCAAGTTGTTTCCGACCACGGAACGCGTTCTCGATTAGACTGAGGCGTTCGCTATATGGATTGAAACAATCCGGACGAATGTGGTATAACCGCCTAAGCGAATACTTGATCAGTTTGGGATACATTAATAACGAACTTTGTCCATGTGTGTTCATAAAGAAATCCACTTCAGGATACGCAATCATCGCGGTCTATGTAGATGACATGAATCTCATAGGAACCGAAAAAGACTTGTCAGAAACTGCTGATATCCTGAAGAGGGAATTCGAGATGACGGATCTTGGGAAGACACGGTTTTGCCTCGGCCTGCAGATCGAGCACCGTAAAGATGGAATTCTTGTCCATCAAGCGAACTACACCCAAAAGGTGTTGAGATGATTTAGTTATTTTGACGTTAAGCCGTCCGCTACTCCCATGATCGTCCGCTCTCTAGACATTACTAAAGACCCATTCCGTCCAAAGGAGGACGACGAAGAGATATTGAGTCCTGAGTGCTCTTATCTGGGTGCAATAGGCGCTTTATTGTACTTGGCCCAATGTACTAGACCGGACATCTCGTTTGCTGTGAATTGTCTAGCTCGACACAGCACCGTGCCAACATGCTGCCATTGGAATGGTATAAAAGATATTTTTCGCTACCTTAAGGGTACTACGGACTTGGGCTTATTCTATCCCTACGCGATTTTGAGTGAGTCCAACGCTCTTGGTACTCGAAGCAACGCGACCCTTGTTGGCTACGCCGATGCGGGATACTTATCTGATCCGCACAAGGGGCGTTCCCAATCTGGTTATGTCTTTACCATTGGGAACACGACGATTTCGTGGAGGTCTCGCAAACAGACCTTAGTGGCTACTTCTACGAACCACTCTGAGCTACTCGCGCTCTATGAGGCGACTAGAGAGTGTGTATGGCTTCGAGCTGTTATTGGCCATATTCGAAGTAAATGTGATCTTCCATATGACCCAGATGAACCTATTGTCGTCTATGAGGACAATACCGCTGTTATTGATCAAGCGAAACATGGTTACATCAAAGGGGATGCTACCAAGCACATATCGCCCAAGTTGTTCTTTACACATGAACAACAAACGCTTCAGAAGATTGAAGTGCAATACATTGGATCGGAGAATAACCGTGCAGACTTGTTCACCAAGTCACTGCCGAAACACTCGTTCCAGAAATATGTCAGAGCAATTGGACTTAGGAAACTTTCAGAGCTAGCCTAAGTGAAACATGTTTTCTGCACCCTATTGTATGCATGTGAGTGGGAGTGCCCCAACGAGCGCCTCCAAACGCCCTGTTGTGCATATTTTCCGCGCCCTGTCGAGTGCGAGTGAAAAGGGGAGCATCCTGATGTATGCTTGTGTACTCTTTTTTCCCTTAGACCAAGTTTTTTTTTCCATTGGGTTTTCCTTGGCAAGGTTTTTTTAACGAGACACAGTTCAAATCCCTTATTCACTAAGGATTATTATGATCAGGGGGAGTATCCAGTTGTATACTTCTAAACCATCGTGTACTCTTTTGTCCTTCGATCAGCGGTTTTTTCCCACTGGGTTTTTTCTGACAAGGTTTTGACGAGGCACCTTTGCAATGGTTAGTTTACCCCCATCACACTGACCTGTGTGTACTCTTTTGTCCTTCGACCAAAGTTTTTCCACTGGGTTTTCTTTGGCAATATTTTGACGAGGCACAAGTAGGTGGTCAAATTTGAAGGTGCAAGCTACAGACAGACGAAGAAACTCAGAGGTGTTTACAAGAAGAATTTCTGAAGAGCCAAGGGGGAGTGTTGTAACTCATGGCTTTTCACCTTTCATCTCATTGTAACCTACACATGACCTTTGGCCCTTCATTTCTTCATAACCCCCAACCTCTCTCCATATATAAAGATAGGTTGGGATAGCTTGTATGTGGCACTTGAGTGATTTATATTATACGAGTATACTTCGTCACATCTCTGGCGTGTTTGAGTTTTTGTCTTACAACAATATCCTATTTATAGAATTTTTTGTGTGCCAAATGGCCACAAAGCATAGCTGTTAAAGAAATATTTTGTTTATTTTTCAGCAAAATAATTAAAATATTCCTTATTAACTTTTAAAAACGGCTAAAATTTAGGAGTATTTTATCACCCTTTCAGGGACGTGACATTTGATACACGAAATAGTATATAGTCGAAATCTATATATTTTCGAAAATTGAATTTTCATTCAATTTTTTGAAAAATTACATTCTCATGTTTGGTGTCTATATAAATATTTTAGGGAAAAAAATAAAAAAAAATTAAAAAGAAGGAAAAAAAATAAGGAAAAATAAGGAAAAAAAATTGAGGAAAAATTAAATTAAAAAACAAACACAAAAACAGTTAAAAAAAGAAATCATTCTTAAAAAAAATCTTTGAAAAAACAAAATTAATTAGAAAAAACAAAAAGACAAAAAAAAGGTTAAAAATGAAAAAAAATAAAATGAATAAATAAATAAATAATATAGAACAGACAGAAAAATACAACAAAAATACACTTTCATTGAAGTATAGTTGAAGTTTGTGGAACAGATAGATAAATTTCCAAATTTTTTTGTTTGAAATAAAAATTGTGCGATGGGGTGTTCTTATCCGAAAATCCGTATCGTTAATTTATTCTGAGGTCTCGTTTGTTCTCAGAATTACCGTGTTGGAAAAAAAAGATTACTTTCTATGTTCAGTGACAAAGGAATTGAGGTGAAAAGAAAAGTGATTCTCAATAGAAGAAAAATTAGAAGAGAAAGTGATTTCATTCATCCAAATAAAAAAAATTACTTTTTTATATTAAAATATTTATTTTTATATTTATTTTTTTTCAATTTTTTTACATTTTTAAAGATCAATTTTTTAATAAAAATTATAATTTTGAAAAAAAATTAAAATGTTAAAAAAATTAATTTCTTTTCTTTCCTTTCCTTTCCGCCAACCAAAGGCAGAGTAATTAAGTTACACTACGTTTGGGAAGGAGGGGAAATAGAGGGAGGGGAAAATTTGAGGGGAAAGTGGAGGGAAAATTAGAAACTAAGTTGTTTGGAAATGGGGGAAAGAAATAGGAGGAGAGGAATCTGGAGGAAAATTTTTGGTAGGCCCCACCAAAAAATTTTCCTCCCAAAACCGGGAGGAAAGTGTACGTGATTGAGGGAATTGGGTAATATTTACCCAATTACCCCTCAATCAATTCTCTTTCTTTTTCTAGGTTGTCCGTTCATATTCTTTTTTCTTATTTTTTTCTTCGAGTAGTATATATATTTCTCTCCTATCAGCTTACATATCACAAAAATATTATCTGTTGTGATTGCTACATATCAGGTAATCAAACTATCTTATCCCTTTTATTTTGTTCTATTTTTAAATCTTGTTGATTTTAAATTTTGTTCAAATATGTAACTTACGTCAATTTCTGTACATGAAGTTTCTGTGTAGTTTGTTTAAACAAATATTTAACAAACTATCTTATCACAAGATTAAACAAATATGTCTCTATAAAATATAGGAGTTTCTGTGTAGTTTGTTAAATTTTTAAATCTTCTTTTGGAAGTTTAAATTTACGTATGTTAATTCTGTGTAGTTTGTTAAATTTTTAAATCTTATACGTGAGAGATGTCTTATACGTGAGTTGTAGATAAAATCAATATTTGCTTAAGATAAATTAATAGACTCAATATAATATTAATAGACTATATATATATATATATATATATATATATATATATATATATATTGGTTAAACACCAAACGAGGCATAAGAACAATGTGACAAGATCAGGAACAGAAACAAATATAGTTTTCTTATGCTCGTGGCCTAAGAACTATGTTGCAAAGACACGGTAAATTTAGTTAAGTGCCAATATTTTTAGTTTGTTATTTTTATGCGAGTTTTAGATTAACATACGTAAATTATACAACCCACGTATATAGTTAATCTTTAAAAAAATTATAAATGTGGGTTGTAGACACCTCATAAATATATATTTATGATTTTTGAGATATCTCTAGCAAAAGAAAATCATAAATATAAGATTTCTTTTGTTTATGAGGTGTCTTATAGATTTATTTATTTGTTAACTTCATATATATATTACTGGATTAGTTAATCTACAACTCAAAGACACCTCATAAATAAAACTTACGGATGAGTTTAACTCCTATCATTGATTATTTTAAAAATTATGAAAAAGTTAAGGACAAATCAGTAATTTTATCTATCTCCCACAAACAAACAAAAGTTAATTTTTTACTTTTTCTCTCCTCATTTTTCGGTCATCCAAACAATAAGAGATAAAGTTAACTTTTCTCTCCCTCAATTTTCCTTCCTCTCAAATTTTTCTCTCCCTCCCCTCCTATGTTTCCAAACATAGTGTTAATGACAACCTCGTAAAAAATATCTGATCTAAAAGGGAGAATCATTACCATCTTCTTTAGCGTCCAATCCAAGCCAAGCGAAGGAATTATATTATTTTTTGCAAACCTCTCAACTCAACTCAACGTTGAAAAAGACACAGGAGGTCGGTTTTCCAAATTCCGAGTTCCAACCACTTCGGATGCACCCCACCTGTCAGTCATCCGTGGGCAGCACGAACATTGACGCCCAGCTGCTCCTCCGGTCAACGGTGATGGTGATGACCAAAGGGCGTGTGGGTCCCGCGTGCCACCCCCAACCAAACCATCCCATCTCATCCGATCTTTCTAGTCCTTTAGTTGAGGATCTTTTTCTGCTCTTAAATTGCTTCCTCCTCCACTTCTCCGCTAACAAACCGAAGAGCTCAATTTTTTGACACGCTCACAGCTGAGCTTTGCATCCAAGCTCGCTCGACTTGTGGTATAATAGAAATTACTTAATCGTCTTTTAGAACATTGAAATGGAAGAGCCGAGAAGACAGAGCGGAAGAAATAAGAGGAAGAGCCTGCAGTTGACAGTGCCGGAGATGATTTCAGAAGGAGATGCATCATCATCCGCAGCCGAGGCCGGAAGCCCCCGTGCCGGCGGCGGTGATCCCCCGCCTCTATCTCCGGCCACCCCCACTCACTTCTTCTCCTTCCAGACACCGGTGCAGCAGCATCAGCAGCATATGATGTCGTACGGACACAGCACCCATCCCTACCAAATGCCAGCCAACTATTCTCCTATTTTTACTACGGAAGCCGTGGCGGCGGCGGCAGCAGCAGCAGCGACGGCACAGCAGCAGCAGCAGGAGCTGTTCCGATACTGGAGCCAGGCGTTGAACCTCAGCCCCCGGGGCCACATGATGATGATGAGCAGGTTCGCCGCCGCCGCGGCGCGGAACCAAGGCAGAAACTCCTCCTCGGCCGCTGCAGCGGCGGCGGCGGCGGCGCTGTTCGGGACCCGTGGGGCGGCGCCGCCGCCGCCTGGCCCCGCGAAGCTCTACCGCGGGGTGAGGCAGCGGCACTGGGGGAAGTGGGTGGCGGAGATACGCCTGCCGAGGAACAGGACCCGGCTCTGGCTCGGCACGTTCGACACCGCGGAGGACGCCGCGCTCGCCTACGACCGCGAGGCGTTCAAGCTCCGCGGCGAGAACGCTAGGCTCAATTTCCCCAACCTCTTCCTAGGCAAGAACAACGCAGCAGCAGCAGCAGGAGGTTCTTGCTCTTCCTCTTCGTCCTCTGCTACTGCCACTCCTGACGACTCTCAGTCTCAGCAGCAGCACCGGTCCCAGCCGGCCCAGGAGACCGCTCCGCCGAAAGCGTCAGAAGTGGCTGCTTCCGAGGACGAGCAGCACCCGCAGCAGCAGCAGGCGACAACAACCGGGCAGGCGGCGCAGGGTCCCGACGCGGAGCTGGTGTGGGGCGACGCGGAGGAGGCCTGGTTCAGCACGTGGGGGCCGGGGAGCTCCGTGTGGGACGACGTCGACGGAGCCAACAGCCTCCTTCTGCAGTCCAGACTCACCGCCGCGGCATCGAAGTCTTTCGTGGCGCAAGAATGTCAAGATATGTTCACCTCCTCCTCTTCTTCTCCTGCCCATTCCTCCTACTCCTACTCCTCCCCTTCCATGTTCATGTGGAAGGACTCTTGACAAAATCTATAGGATTAGAGCATGCATAGTCGAGTCTTACTACTCGGACACGACTTGATACGAAACACGACACCAATTTTTTTGGAGTGTCCGTGGTTCGTAGCCACTTTTTTTTTGCCCAATACTTCTCCAATGCTTGTATTCCTGCTTGGCTGCATATTTTTTAGGCCATGTTTCAGCAGGGGTCTTAGTCTATTTTAGCCTTTCATTCTGAAGAATTTGTGCATTTGAAATATTAGATAAAGTGTGGTTGATGGGAATGGTAGAATGGGAAGAGACAGTTTTGTGTTCTCTTCACTCTACTTGTGCAAATGCTTTGAACTCGTGCTTATTATTAGAGTGCACAGTTCAAAATATGATGTTTCGTGTACTTTCATAATGCAATTATCCTTTCAGTTTAAGAACAAATGTTATTTGTGCTTTTGAATTTTTTTTTTGGAAACTAGTTCAATTTGGGTTAGCTTTTGAATTCAAATACTATAGAAATAATGAAACAATAAAGAGATGCTAACATAATTAGCAAATCAACATGCTGGTCTGGTCAGAACTATCGTTGCTCAAAACAACTCGATCACAAAATGTTGATTCGCTCCCAATGTACTAAATTGCAATCGAACTTATGGAATACTATCGCATTATCACCTCCTTCGTTTGGCAATGTGTTGTGCTAAGCCACTTGGACAAGCGATGTTGTGTGAAGTGCAGAGAAGCAGCACTGACTGTGAGAAAACTTCTATCCTTGAAAGACTTTTCGAGTTTGTCAGTAACAAGAGTCAGTTGTCATGCACAAAAGTTTGCGCTCCACCGAGACGGACTTGTATAACTCTTCATGAATCGGAATTATGCGAGAAGTTTTCAGAGTGTTCCAGAAGATGGTGTAATCTTCCAGAATATCCGAAAATCTTTCAGAAGGCCCGAGATCCTTCCAGAAGGTCCGATTATCTTCCAAAATGTCGAAGATCTTTCTAGATGGACCATGATCTTTCTGGATAGACTAGAAACTGCCTTATAGTTATCTAGTAGTAGAATAATCCATATAATATTTCATTTACAGAAGTTTCTTGTAAGCTTTATAGACCCTGTAAATAAGTGGGAGGCTTCATTTATAAGCTTCCATCTCTCTCTCTCTCTCTCTCTCTCTCTCTCTCTCTCTGTTTCTTTGCTTCATATTTTTTTCAATATCGTCTTAGCGGTCTAGCTAAGCGTTTGGGAAAGCTGACACGACTTTTCGAGTAGTAAGATAGTGCGCCACACGGGTCAAAATGTAGCATAAAATACTAATTTCGTGACAAGTGGTATCAGAACGAAGGTCGGTTGGTGACATGTTGACATCCGAGAACATTCAGAAGGGACCCACATTGCCTAAGGAGGGGCACGCCAAGACTAACAAGAGGGGCAAGAGCAAGGAGTTTACGGTGGAGTGTAGCCTTGTCGATTTCACCGAACGTGTTGGAGTCTTGGAGACGGGTTCGAGGGACATGGAGATGCGCATGGGTTCCGTAGAGCAAAGTAACACGAGGCTAGAGGAGTTCTACGATGAGTTGGAGAGTGGCGTCGCTTCGTCCATGGCAATCTTTCGGGAGCAATTCCAAGAGGTCCGATCCGCACTTAAGGAGGAACTCAAGGGGTATCGTGTGAAGATTGATGACTTGCGTAGGAAGGTCTAAGGCTACGAGGAGCTAAAGACCGTAGTCGAGAGTTGCGGAGAACTCAAGATCAAAGTTGTCATTCTGGAGAAGGCCGTTGCGAACAGTGGATCTTCGAGTAGGGAGTCACCGAGGAGACGTAAGATCCCCGAGCCGAAATCCTTCAGCGGGGTGCGGGATGCCAAAGAAGTTGAGAACTTCTTGTGGAACGTGGAGCGATACTTCAAGGCGTTGCACATCAAGGATGACGCCGAGAAGGTGGATATTGTTTCACTATACTTCACCGACGATGCTATGCTGTGGTGGCATCGAAGGTGTATGGAAGCCGAGAACCTGTGCTCGATAGAGACTTGGAAGGATCTTAAGAAGGAGATCAAGTCTTAGTTCTATCCGGAGAATGTGGAGTTTGCAGCAAGGCGAAGCTTGCGGCAACTCAAGCATACCGGGGCGATCAAGGAGTACGTTGCGGAGTTCACACGCTTGATGCTCGCGATATCTAGCATGGACGAGGAGGATCGTTTGTTTTTTTTTTCCCTCGATGGACTCAAACCGTGGTCGGCTCAAGAATTGCAGCGACAGAGGGTGCAAGACTTTAGCACCGCCATGGCAGCAGCCGAGCGACTTGTCGAGTACATGTGGGACGACAACGATCCCAAGGCCAAGCCAAAGTCCACCAAGGAAAATGATGGGGAGAGCGGGAGAGCTCGCCTAAGGAGGGTCCGTCCGAGGGAAAGAAGCACGAGAAGGCCCAACCCGAGCGAGTTGTTCCGTGCTTCATATGCGAAGAGAATCACTTTACTCGGAATTGTCCAAAAAGGAGCGTGCATGTTAGCATCGTCCGAACCGAGGAGGTGGAGGACGAAGAGTGCGAAGTGGGAGCGCACATGGGAGCGTGCGCTTACTCAACGCCATGAAGACCAAGTCTGATGGGTCGATGACTCTGAGCAGGGGGCTCATGTACGTTGACGGGAGGATCAATGGCATGAGCACACAGGCGTTTGTTGACACGGGCGCCACTCATAACTTCATATCGGACGTGGAGGTCTGTTGCTTGGGTTTAGCCTTGGAGGAGGATTCAAGCATGATGAAGGCAGTCAATACGGAGGCGCGCCCGTGCAAGGGGTAACCAAGGGGGTCCGAATAACGGTGAAAAATTGGTTGGATGTTGCCAATTTTACTGTTATATCGCTGGATAACTTTAAGATGATACTGGACATGGATTTTCTTATCGCGGCTAAGGCGATTTCGATGCCGCATTTGGGAGTTGTCGGCTTTATGAAGAAAGGCTCATCATGCATGGTGAAAGCTGCACGAGGCAAGCCTTCGAAGGTGAAAGCTATCTCCGTTACTCAGCTCAAGAAGGGGGGAAAAAATGGGACGACATATCTAGCAGTGCTCGAGAAGAAAGAAGGCTTCGAGGAGGAAGGCCTTTCGTGCGAGACCAAGGGTGTTGCAAAGGGGCGTCACGAGGATCCACTTCCGTGGAGGGAGGTGGATCGTGTTACCGAGCTGAGCATGAGTGCAGAGAAGCGCGTCGCAAGCTGCGCGGTGGCAAAAGCGACGAGGCGGAGTAACTCGCGCAAGGAGTTGCTCAAAGCTCGTGGGGAACATTCAGGTTGACATGGTTGCAATGAGACTCGCATACGCGGATGTGTGCAAAACCATGTGCAGCCACGAGATGAGGGGGATCGACGACTCGATAGCCTGTACGAGATTCGTCCTGTGCCGAGGAGGGCACAGATCGAGGCCATAGTTGGTACGGCGAACCAGTTTTCTTCCGATCTTGAGGAGAAAATGGGCAAAGGGAAGCGTCGCACGAGGCGCAGAAAGAAGTGACGACGTGCAGCGACCATGCCTACGAGAGTTTACGTCGTTTCAAGACTTGGCACACCCGTCGACGAGGGCGTCGACGAAACATGTGGGGGAGAATGTCACGCACAAAAGTTTGCGCTCTACCAAGACGGACTTGCATAACTCTCCATGGACCGGAGTTATGCGAAAAGTTTCCAGAGTGTTCCAGAAGATGGTGAAACTTCAAGAAGACCCGAGAATCTTCCAGAAGGCCCGAGACCCTTCTAGAAGGCTCGAGTATCTTCCAGAAGACCCAAGATCTTTTTAGATGAACCATGATCTTTCTGGATAGACTAGAATCTTCCTTGTAGTTATCTAGTAGTAGAATATTTCATGGAATATTCTATTTCCAGAAGCTTCTTGTAAGCCTTATAGGCCCTATAAATAAGTAGGAGGACTCATTTGTTTACCATCACCAAATTTGTAATCTTTTTCTAGTATATTTGTCACTCCCCAATCCTAGAATACGTATTTTAATACGTAAACTCATAAATTGTATTTACCTTGAATTTATACGATACTTATTATGCAGTATTTCTTCATGCATTTCCCAAAAAAATTCGACAAAATATTATTTCCTAATTTATTTTCTGCATTTGGGCCTACAGTTTTGGCTTATTTGGGTAACCTATTCTTGGTTCACCCATGGTTCATCATGAACCCTTTGGTTCATCATGAACCCATGGGTTCAAGATTCTATATAATAACTCATCTCCTTCTCTCTCCTCTCATTTTACTTCTTCTCATTTACTTCCTCCACCAACCGAGGCAAGTACCAACTTGCTCAAGAGAAGGATCCATTATTTTGTTAATGATTCTTACAAAACTATTTGCCAAAACATGTTCTTCTCCTCAATCTATACTAGTTTAGAACTTGGAAATTTCTATTTTGAAGCTTTGATTTTTGTAGATCTAAATTTTAATCATTTTCGGATTTTGCATGGTTTGATCTAATTTAGTTGGATTTTATGGGTTTTTGATGCTTCCATGTGGAAGAGCATTCAGTTTCACCCAAGTTGGAGCTTTGGAAATCTGGATTTGGAGTTCGGATGGCCAAGTTATGATACTTTGAAGCTTGGGTTCAGCCATGGTGTTCTTGCTGTTTTGGAGAAGACAGTGAACAGTGTGCTCCTGTTTGAGCACGCTTCCTGTTGGAAGCGTGTCTTGCGTGACTTTTCACGCAGCTCTTCCCCTTGAGCTTGCGTGACTTTTCACGCAGCTCTTCCCCTTGAGCTTGCGTGACTTTTCACGCAGCTCTTCCCCTTGAGCTTGCGTGACTTTTCACGCAGCTCTCCCCTTGAGCTTGCGTGACTTTTCACGCAGCTCTTTCCCTTGAGCTTGCGTGACTTTTCGTGCAGCTCTTTCCCTTGAGCTTGCGTGACTTTTCACGCAGCTATTTCCCTTGAGCTTGCGTGACTTTTCACGCAGCTCTTCCCCTTGAGCTTGCGTGACTTTTCACGCAGCTCTTTCCCTTGAGCCTGCGTGACTTTTCACGCAGCTCTTTCCCTTGAGCTTGCGTGACTTTTTACGCTGCTCTTTCCCTTGAGCCTGCGTAACTCTTCACGCACGCTGCCTTGTTGTGCGTATGCTTTTGATATTTTATTAGATATTATAAGCCCATTTTATATCCTTACGCCTTTTGTCCCGAGCATGATATGAGCACTGATGTGACCCCGGAGAACAAAGTGTTCCTACCTGATACATGTACCTGAATGTCCTAGTTCTTGTTCATGCTCGACAAATGACTCGTAACTCCACGTGGCGTATTTGCAATGATGCATTACACTAAGGAGGGTAGCCCATGTTGACATACTGATTGACATGGATCCTCACTTAGGGTACTCGTACTAAGGTACGACTTTAGGAGGATAATCATGCAGGCCACAGCATGAGAGTCCAAGATTTCACCTAGGGTTAAACTAGGCAACTGAATATACTAGATGCATGGAGAGGGCAAAATCCCGAGATCGTGTTACACCAGTCGCCCTGAGATATTGTCTTGGCGCGCCGGCTGGTCTCCACGGATACTGTGTCATCCGCAACGAGTGGATGACTGTATCCGATTAATTCCTGCTATATATTACATGTCTTGGCAAGGTGGCCTCACGAGGGACCTGTGCTCCATGACACCTGTCTACGCGAACCCCTGGGTTGGCTAGCCTTGCTGGAAAGATACGATCTGAGGATTTTCTAATAACATGACGCGAGGATAACCTCGTCCCACTAGAAACTCGTAGACTTGATTGGCCGTGAAAACGACTTGCATGTTTCCTATTTACCTTCCGTGAATAACTGAGGGAAGCGGACTGTCATGGTGCGTGATCCAACCCATGTTCTTGTTTGATTGTTGGGTTGGTTATCGTACTATGACAGGCTGTGGATCGAAGTTATGAACGGAAGACTTATTCTGGTTGTGAAGTGCTACTTCTGTGAACGACTGAGGAACATGGTCTATCATGGTACATGATCCAACCCATGTTCTTGTTTGATTGTTGGGTTGGTTATTGTGCTGCGATAGGCTATCGACCGAAGTCACGATCAGGAGATTTTTATGGTTTATACCTTTTAACTTATGTGAAAGTTATAGAGTACGACACGTCTCGACTCCATGCGGCACCTTTTGTCCTTGTTTGGTTGTAAGGGTGCCATATGGGTTCGAGGATGTTGCGCTACCCTATAATAGTAGCATAAGTATTACTATTATCAGTCATTCTATCAGTTGGGTTTTTAATCTTAACTCTTGTGCCCTTTTGGCGGTACTTGCTATTCGGGGCTGACCCCGCTGGTTTTGTTTGGCCAGATCTCGTAGCAGAGCCAGAGGACACGATCTTCCTCCCTGACATCCATGGTGCATACTAGGAGCATGGCGGTTCGGGGACTCGAGTGGGTTTCTTCACCACCACTCATGCTTATACTTTTGCGGCATTTAGCCACCGGCACCTGTTAGCCGGATTACTTGATATTTTGTGTCAGTACATAATTGTAATTAAACAGACTGCAGCTGTGTATAATTTTGTACTCATGACTCTCTGAGATAGCTAAATTATAAAGCTAGTCTCTCATGATCATTTTGATGAAGCGTCAGGGACGCCTTACTGCTTTATCTTTAATGTTCATTTAATTGCTAATTTGACTTAATGGATTGAGACATAGAGCTCTGTGGGACCATAGGAGACTTGATTGTAGCATGTACCCCCTAGTCTCTCGACAGCCACGATCGCCGTATGACGTTACGTATCTCATATGGAGTAGCTGGCCTAGTCCGTCCCCGTATTTCGGTACTGGGGCGTGACAAGGTTTTAGTGGTGGCCCATGCAGGTCTGATTTTCAGACTTGTGGGGTATTGCAAATTATTAGGAGTCTCAATCACAACTTGTTCCCTTTGAAATTCCGTTTCGAATTCTCTGTCATTGCCTTGATCTCTAACCTGACTTGCATCCTCGAAATCTTTCTCGTCCGGACTTGATAATCTTATATCTTTCTCTATAGGGGTGCTTCATTCTCTGTAGCGGGTGAGGCCCATGAGGAAGAGCAGCAAGAGCATGGCTCGACTGGGCAGCAACAGGGGAGAGAACCTTCCCCAGGGCAGGCACAAGCAGAAGTGGAACCAGAGGCAGTGCAGCCGCAGGTTATTGAAACTCCTACAGCACCAGCAGCGACGGCAGTACCAGATGCCGTAGCACTCCTGGAGATCGTCCGAGGGATTCTTGTCACTCACCAACAGCAACAGACTCGGCAGCAGGAGCAGAACGTGTTGCTGAACCAGGGGATTCAGTTAGCTCTTGAGAGGAGTGCCGGGGTTGACTCGGGAGCATCAGGAAGGTTCCGTCGCTTGAACCCGAGGTATTTTGATGGCACGGAGGATGCCATCACTGCGGATGCATGGATTCAAGACATTGAAGCCATTCTTGTGGCAGCCAAGGTTCCAGATGATGAGAAGGTTGATCAGGTCAAACTGGTACTTCAGGATCTTGCCCGCGACTGGTGGGCATCAGAAGAAGTTGGTATAAGACGCCCTGTTCGTTGGACCACCTTCAGTGACAGATTCAAGGCCAAGTATTTTGGCGTAGTAGCTCGATATGAGCTCCAGCAGAAGTTTATCAGTCTCAAGCAAGCAAGCAAGACCGTAGATGGGTATGCAGCAGAGTTCTGTAGATTGTGCCGTTTTGCACCAGCAATGGTGGCAACGGAGCCAGAGAAAGCTATGAGGTTCCAGCAGGGACTTCATTTGGAACTATTACAACTTGTGGAAGGACACGACTACCAGACGTTTGACGCTGTTTTGACGGCCGCTCGGAGGCACGAGCTTACCCAGCAGAGGTTAGCATCAAGGACAGGAGGTCAGAAGAGATCTCATTCCCAGGTTGGAGGAGGAGCAGTGCAGCGAACGTCGGCACCAGCACCCGGTGTACGTATTCATGATGCAGGAGCGCCGCGAAGGACGGCCGTGTCAACTAATACAGCGCCAGTTCGGCATCAGCAGCCGAGGAACCAACAGCAGCGTCAGGGAGCACCCCAGGGCTGTACATTCTGTGGGAAGGCAGGGCACACGAGGGAGGTGTGCCGGTCAGCGAATGGCTTATGCTTGAGGTGTGGTCGTGCAGACCACCGTATTTCCACTTGTCCTATGATGTAGAGGCCAGGAGGGCCAGCTCAACAGTTTCCAGCATTGCCAGCTCCGGTGGCAACCCCGAGTGGAGGGCCAGTATTAGCAGTAAGGCCCCTAGCCCAGCGTCTACCAACGCAGGCTCAGATGTTCCGCCAGGCACAGGAAGCCGAAGGCCCTCAAGGGCAGCAACAGCATGGTCGAGGAAGGCCGCAACAAGGGGCTCCGCGGGGCCAGGCTCTCACATTATCCTTGGGAGAGGCTCTAGCGTCTAGTGACGTGGTGGCAGGTAAAATTCTCGTCACCTCATTTCCCGCTGTAGCATTATTTGATTCAGGCGCTACTCATTCATTCATCTCTGCACAATATGCTACACGGATTGGATTAGAGTTTGAGGCATTGCCGGAGAGGATGGATATACTCACCGGCAATGGGCTCGTAGAAGTTAGCAGAGTGCGCTTTTCATGTCCGGTGGAGGTGTGTGGGCATTTACTGTCCGCATCATTGATTGAATTTCCAATGGGGAATTTTGATGTCGTTCTTGGCATGGATTGGTTGAGAGACAGTCATGCGACAATTGATTGTAGAGGAGGTAGGGTCATATTCAGCGTTCCTGGGATGGAGCAGTTCATCTTTACTCGAACCTTGAAGAATCAGGCCGGAGGCGTCATCTCAGCAGCAGTGTCAGAGCCAGGACAGATTTCGAGAGTGGTCGAAGATTTCCTTGACGTCTTCCCCGATGAGCTCCCAGGGATACCCCCAGTCAGAGAGGTAGAATTTAGCATTGAGTTGAACCCTGGAACGAGGCCTATTGCAGATAGAGTTTACAGAATGTCGCCGTCAGAGCAGGATAAGTTGTATCAACATGAAGAAGAGATTGATCTCAGCCCCGATCTTGACACTTCCAGTAGGAGCAGGAGGCTTTACAGTATATTGTGACGCATCAGGGAAGGGTCTTGGATGTGTATTGATGCAGCATGGAAAAGTGATAGCATATGCGTCTCGACAGCTTCGAGACCATGAGAAGAATTACCCGACTCACGATTTGGAGTTAGCAGCTGTGGTATTTTCACTCAAGTTGTGGAGGCATTATTTATACGGGGATCGGGTAGAGATCTATACTGATCATAAGAGTTTGAAATACGTATTCACGCAGCGAGATTTGAACATGAGGCAAAGAAGATGGTTAGAACTGCTGAAGGATTTTGATTTAGATCTTCAGTATCATCCAGGCAAGGCGAATGTAGTTGCAGATGCACTGAGTAGGAGAGACAGTGCCTTTATCTTGACCTCGCATAAGCATATTCTAGAAGACCTTCAGAGTATGGGAATCGAAGTAGTTTTGCCAAGGGATATAGGAAGAATGACCAGTATGCAGATTCAGTCAACCTTAGTAGAGAGGATAAGGGCAGCACAAGCAGGAGATCTACAGATTCAGAAGTTGCGGTCGGAGTGTGAATCAGGCCGTAGGGAGGAGTTAGTGATTCATGAAGATGGTACGCTCAGGTTTGGAAACAGACTCTGTGTACCGAGTGGAGACCTTCGGCAAGAAGTTATGTCCGAAGCTCATAGTTCTATTTACTCCATTCATCCTGGAGGGACGAAGATGTATCGAGATATCAGGCAGTTCTTTTGGTGGAATGGCATGAAAAGAGAGATAGCGAGATTTGTATCCAAGTGTCTGGTATGTCAGCAGGTGAAAGCCGAGCAGCAGAGACCAGCAGGGTTGCTACAGCCGCTTCCTATCCCAGAATGGAAATGGGAGCACATCACGATGGATTTTGTGACCGGTTTACCTAGATCCCCAGCTGGCAAGAATGCAGTCTGGGTAATAGTAGATCGACTCACGAAGGTCGCTCATTTCCTTCCCTTCCGAGTTGGACAGACTACTGAGCAGTTAGCAGAAATGTACATGAAACAGATAGTAAGGCAACACGGTGTTCCAGTTAGTATAGTATCAGATCGGGATACGCAATTTACTTCCCATTTTTGGCGGAGCTTGTACCAAAGTTTGGGAACCAAGTTAAGATTCAGTACTGCTTATCATCCACAAACTGACGGGCAATCAGAAAGAACCATTCAGACATTAGAAGATATGCTACGGGCGTGTACCTTGGATTTTGGCGGATCTTGGGAGGATCACCTTCATCTAGCGGAGTTCTCCTATAACAACAGCTATCAGGCTAGCATTCAGATGGCCCCGTTCGAAGCATTGTACGGAAGGAAGTGCAGGTCCCCTTTGGCATGGGACGACGTCGGTGAACGGAAGTTGTTGGGGCCAGAGATGATCACGCAGACTGTGGAGATAGTTAAGTTGGTCAGAGAGCGCCTTCGAGTTGCACAAGATCGACATCGTCATTGGGCAGATCAGCATCGTAGGCCTTTAGAGTTCAGAGTTGGCGACCAAGTGTTTCTGCGGATTTCGCCTACTCGGGGTATCATCAGATTTGGAACCCGGGGAAAGCTTAGTCCAAGATACGTTGGTCCTTTCAAGATTCTCGCTCGGGTAGGCGATGTGGCTTATCGACTTGCCCTTCCGCCTTCGTTAACTGGCATACATGATGTGTTTCATGTGTCCCAATTACGTGGGTATGTCCCGGATCCGAGTCATGTCCTCGATCATTCTGAGTTAGTCGTGGGTACCGACCTAACTTACGAGGAACAACCCGTATCTATTTTAGACCGGCGAGAGAAGGTACTCAATAATCGGACGATAAGCCTTGTCCGTGTTTCTTGGAACCATCACTCTCCGGAAGAGTCAACCTGGGAGCGCGAGGACGAGATCAGATCTCGTTATCCGTATTTGTTTGACTAATAAGGTATATTTATGCACCTTATTGACACGATTCCGTGCTTTTCTGCACCTGCTTATTTTGCACTTTGTGATGTATGATAATAACTGCTATGATAGTTAACTTATATATATGATTGTGCCTTGCTTGCCCTGATTTCACTATCCTGTCTTGGCTGGAATTCCGAGGACGGGATTTTTCTAAGAAGGGTAGAGATGTCACTCCCCAATCCTAGAATACGTATTTTAATACGTAAACCCATAAATTGTATTTACCTTGAATTTATACGATACTTATTATGCAGTATTTCTTCATGCATTTCCCAAAAAAATTCGATAAAATATTATTTCCTAATTTATTTTCTGTATTTGGGCCTACAGTTTTGGCTCATTTGGGTAACCTATTCTTGGTTCACCCATGGTTCATCATGAACCCTTTGGTTCATCATGAACCCATGGGTTCAAGATTCTATATAATAACTCATCTCCTTCTCTCTCCTCTCATTTTACTTCTTCTCATTTACTTCCTCCACCAACCGAGGCAAGTACCAACTTGCTCAAGAGAAGGATCCATTATTTTGTTAATGATTCTTACAAAACTATTTGCCAAAACATGTTCTTCTCCTCAATCTATACTAGTTTAGAACTTGGAAATTTCTATTTTGAAGCTTTGATTTTTGTAGATCTAAATTTTAATCATTTTCGGATTTTGCATGGTTTGATCTACTTTAGTTGGATTTTATGGGTTTTTGATGCTTCCATGTGGAAGAGCATTCAGTTTCACCCAAGTTGGAGCTTTGGAAATCTGGATTTGGAGTTCGGATGGCCAAGTTATGATACTTTGAAGCTTGGGTTCAGCCATGGTGTTCTTGCTGTTTTGGAGAAGACAGTGAACAGTGTGCTCCTGTTTGAGCACGCTTCCTGTTGGAAGCGTGTCTTCCCTTGAGCTTGCGTGACTTTTCACGCAGCTATTTCCCTTGAGCTTGCGTGACTTTTCACGCAGCTCTTTCCCTTGAGCTTGCGTGACTTTTTACGCAGCTATTTCCCTTGAGCTTGCGTGACTTTTCACGCAGCTCTTCCCCTTGAGCTTGCGTGACTTTTCACGCAGCTATTTCCCTTGAGCTTGCGTGACTTTTCACGCAGCTCTTTCCCTTGAGCTTGCGTGACTTTTCACGCAGCTATTTCCCTTGAGCTTGCGTGACTTTTCACGCAGCTCTTTCCCTTGAGCTTGCGTGACTTTTCACGCAGCTCTTCCCTTGAGCTTGCGTGACTTTTCACGCAGCTATTTCCCTTGAGCTTGCGTGACTTTTCGCGCAGCTCTTTCCCTTGAGCTTGCGTGACTTTTCACGCAGCTCTTCCCCTTGAGCTTGCGTGACTTTTCACGCAACTCTTTCCCTTGAGCCTGCGTGACTTTTCACGCAGCTCTTTCCCTTGAGCTTGCGTGACTTTTTACACTGCTCTTTCCCTTGAGCCTGCGTAACTCTTCACGCACGCTGCCTTGTTGTGCGTATGCTTTTGATATTTTATTAGATATTATAAGCCCATTTTATATCCTTACGCCTTTTGTCCCGAGTATGATATGAGCACTGATGTGACCCCGGAGAACAAAGTGTTCCTACCTGATACATGTACCTGAATGTCCCAGTTCTTGTTCATGCTCGACAAATGACTCGTAACTCCACGTGGCGTATTTGCAATGATGCATTACACTAAGGAGGGTAGCCCATGTTGACATACTGATTGACATGGATCCTCACTTAGGGTACTCGTACTAAGGTACGACTTTAGGAGGATAATCATGCAGGCCACAGCATGAGAGTCCAAGATTTCACCTAGGGTTAAACTAGGCAACTGAATATACTAGATGCATGGAGAGGGCAAAATCCCGAGATCGTGTTACACCAGTCGCCTTGAGATATTGTCTTGGCGCGCCGGCTGGTCTCCACGGATACTGTGTCATCCGCAACGAGTGGATGACTGTATCCGATTAATTCCTGCTATATATTACATGTCTTGGCAAGGTGGCCTCACGAGGGACCTGTGCTCCATGACACCTGTCTACGCGAACCCCTGGGTTGGCTAGCCTTGCTGGAAAGATACGATCTGAGGATTTTCTAATAACATGACGCGAGGATAACCTCGTCCCACTAGAAACTCGTAGACTTGATTGGCCGTGAAAACGACTTGCATGTTTCCTATTTACCTTCCGTGAATAACTGAGGGAAGCGGACTGTCATGGTGCGTGATCCAACCCATGTTCTTGTTTGATTGTTGGGTTGGTTATCGTACTATGACAGGCTGTGGACCGAAGTTATGAACGGAAGACTTATTCTGGTTGTGAAGTGCTACTTCTGTGAACGACTGAGGAACATGGTCTATCATGGTACATGATCCAACCCATGTTCTTGTTTGATTGTTGGGTTGGTTATTGTGCTGCGATAGGCTATCGACCGAAGTCACGATCAGGAGATTTTTATGGTTTATACCTTTTAACTTATGTGAAAGTTATAGAGTACGACACGTCCCGACTCCATGCGGCACCTTTTGTCCTTGTTTGGTTGTAAGGGTGCCATATGGGTTCGAGGATGTTGCGCTACCCTATAATAGTAGCATAAGTATTACTATTATCAGTCATTCTATCAGTTGGGTTTTTAATCTTAACTCTTGTGCCCTTTTGGCGGTACTTGCTATTCGGGGCTGACCCCGCTGGTTTTGTTTGGCCAGATCTCGTAGCAGAGCCAGAGGACACGATCTTCCTCCCTGACATCCATGGTGCATACTAGGAGCATGGCGGTTCGGGGACTCGAGTGGGTTTCTTCACCACCACTCATGCTTATACTTTTGCGGCATTTAGCCACCGGCACCTGTTAGCCGGATTACTTGATATTTTGTGTCAGTACATAATTGTAATTAAACAGACTGCAGCTGTGTATAATTTTGTACTCCTGACTCTCTGAGATAGCTAAATTATAAAGCTAGTCTCTCATGATCATTTTGATGAAGCGTCAGGGACGCCTTACTGCTTTATCTTTAATGTTCATTTAATTGCTGATTTGACTTAATTGATTGAGACATAGAGCTCTGTGGGACCATAGGAGACTTGATTGTAGCATGTACCCCCCTAGTCTCTCGACAGCCACGATCGCCGTATGACGTTACGTACCTCATATGGAGTAGCTGGCCTAGTCCGTCCCCGTATTTCGGTACTGGGGCGTGACAATATTGAACGTTCATACTTTCAATCTCTCTCTCTTTGCTCCACATTGTTCTCAATATCACCTTAGCGATCTAATTAAGCATTTGGGGAAGGCTGGCACGACTCTTCGAGTAGGAAGATAGTGTGCCACATGAGTCGAAGTGTGGCCTAAAATACTAAGTCCGTGACACGGTGCTCTCTCTATATACAAAAACTGCCACGCTTTGGTTAGCTACAAAATTTAACCGTGCCCAAAATATATTATCCTAATGAGGGATACCTTCTCTTCATATTAAGTTTTAAACGAGGGAATAAATTTTGTGTACTCTTACACAATATCGTCAGTCGGTAGACTTTTTAGATTTTGCTTTGAAACAATATCATATGTCCCATTACATCCATTCTTTCATTCCTATTTAATATAAATATGATACAATATTTTAAAGCTATCGGTAGAGTCTAAAATTTTTGTCGACAATATAAAATAATTATACTAAAAATAAAACCATATTTTAACCTACATCCATTCCATATACCTATGTTGCTAAGATATATTGAGCTAAAGCTATGAGCCATGTCTTGGTTGATAATTCTCAAAACCCTAAAATGTTTGATATGAATAGACTATCTAAAGTTGGAGAAATTATTCAGTGGTGCGGGTTCAACACGTGATATTGGTAAGCCTTGACTTTCCACCAATAATACTATAACACGTCATTTTTTTTACTTTTTCAATGTCACTATTTCTACTATTGGTGGAGAGTCAAATCTCATCACAATTACTAAATAATTTATTCTCAAGTGGCACATGTCTGTTCTGATGGGAGATCGGGTCAAAAGGTGTCTGAAAGAATCTTTTTAATCCACATTTGGACAACATAGTAGATAAATGAATAAATAAACGAAGAATAATGTTGACAACAACAAATGATTGTAATTTGTAACTTTGAGAAAAATATAGAAAGTGCAATTATCAATCCCTCTCCTCCACCTCAAGCTGTTACTTGGGCCGGGCTGGGCCGGCCCGGATCTAGTGTTGACCGAGTTTGATCAGGCCTGGGCTGTGTAATGTCCCGTATTGCACTGTGCATTATGCTAAGTCGATTGATGCGATGAGGTATGAGTTTGATTTGAGGAGGTATGATTACAATTTGAAGAAGTATTGATTGAATTGGTTTTATATACAGATATCGTACGAAGTCCCTTGCAATGAGCCGAGGCGTAAGCGATAGACCGAATCAGTGGATGAGTGCGATGGAGCACGAAGTGCTCACATGGTTAGATCGGACGAGATGATCCTGCAACGAAGTAAGGTATCGGGCCGCATCGGCTCGGCGAAGCGATGGACATAGTTGCTTAATGTGGGCGGGTTCAGACCCTTCTTCCTTACTCCTTCATGCCTAATAAAATGTACCTTGTATGTGTGTTATCCTTGAGGAGTCCATGGATGTGTCTCAAATGAGTATAAATTGTAGTGTGCGTCGAACACTAAGATAGAACATTGAATATTGAATAATTGAGACGACGTGCATCAAGTGCACGGGTCGCAATAGGACAATGATGGTAGAACAATGTAAGGCAATATCGAGTCGTGCATCACGTGTACGACTCAGAGAACATTGAACACTAGGCCTAGAACATTGAATGATGGCGTTGAGCATGCATGATGGCGTTGAGCGTACATCGGTGCACGGAAACTATGTGTATGGACGACATAAGCGAAGTGAACAATTTGTGGCACAACGCCACGAAACGGTCAGAACATCGAAGGATATACTTCGATCGCAAAGCATGCAGTTGTGGCACAATTGTCACGGAACTGCTATTATGCGAATGACCCTAGAATTGTTTAAGTTAGTAGATGTTGCATATTTCTACGGATGTGTTTTGGTCCTACGAGTCGCCGTTCGGGACATTGTGCATCAATATGGATGTGTTTAGGCATAATACCGATAAAACTTGAGATATATTAAGTTGAGACGAATCATGTGTTGAGAACTTGAGATTTGGTTGGAAATGATATGATTCATACTTTTGCGCGTATTGCATGTCAATGAACTTGGATAACTTGTGCACGGGTTTTTCTTTCCTCGAATGAGTTACGTCAGGGGCACCGGGACCGTTTGGCCTAGGAGGAAATTATTATTGGTTTTGTGGTGCACTTTATTAGAACGGATTACTACCGGCCACTGATGTGGTAAGCCAAAATACTAGTAAGTTTGGGATCCTTCGGATACAGGACTAGCAACCCGTATGGGGAGCGATCTCGGACTTACACATTGAGATACAATCCATTATGGCTCGATATGCCATGACCTTCATATAGATAGGGCCGGTGGAATGAGATTAGAATCGGGTGCAAGGACAAGATACCGACACCCTTATGATTATATTGATGTTGTCGGATTGTTGGCTTGGATGTTTGAACGATGCGGAGATGTGCACGATCACTATGTTTATAAACATTATATGGCTAACAATGTCTGTTGCAGGGATACGATACTGAACACATTTGTGTTTCAAAAGTTAATAATACTGAATACATGTTTTACTACTTTGATTATACTCTGAAACCAATCCTAAGGCAATAATAGAAAAATCACCAAATAAGATGCATGTTTCATTAAATTACTTAGTGTTGGTTTAGGAGAGTGGGTCTCATAGTACGCGAGAGGATTAGTACTGATCCCCTTCTAGATTGCTTGCAGGTTCAGGGAATTGTTTGCTCGTGGTGGAGCTTCGCTTGGACGCGCTGAGGCATAGAGTTCCTTAGCGTTTCGAGGCGTGCGACTGCACTGGATCTCGACATGCAACATAAAGATGTTTTGGCAGAGGGTCGTTGGATGTGCTATAAAAGATATGATGTATGGAACGAAGAAATCCTTTGTGAGATAGAAAGATCATGAGTATTGTAAGCCAATTGACATATTCAATTTGGCTATTTAGAGCCTTTGTAATATGCTTCATTATCAATAAAGATTTGTTTTGTATACTCTGATGTGTCTCCACCCTTTTCTGTTGCGTATGTATTGAATTGAGAAAACCATTTTGAGAATCTGTCATCTTGCCTTGCACGAGTACAAATCCAGACTCGTGCGGCATCACGCCCCAAGCGAGGACGATTGATTCGGGTGAAATCGATGCGAGGACGAACGATTTTCCTGGTCGGGACGTGACAAAGTGGTATTCGAGCGGTTATATACTTTGGACCTTGAACGAATCTCTTGGACCCTGAGTTGCTTCCGCTATCGAATTTAGTTGGCCCTAAGTTGTTTCCGCAATCGCATGGCTCATAGATCTGCTCGATGCTACACTGGATGTTCCATATAATAAGTTAAAATACTTGCGCGTGTCTTGCTGCATATGTTTGAAAATTTGCGTGATGCTGTCGAATAATGTTACGAGATAGTTGTGCATCAGTGCAACAAAGTCGATAAATAGAATGATGTGTTGCAGAAGGACATGCGAATGAATGGTGAACACGTTGAGCGGATTCGAGCGATAGTTGGAATATCGAGAATGAATCGTTGCACGAGTTGCAATGAATGAGATTAGAAATCGCAGAACAATGGTAACGAGTCGATTAGCCGCTAGTCGAACTTGAGTAGACAGATATGTAAAGTGCATCGAGTTGCGTCGAACTTCGAGTAGGCAAACGTGTTTGTTGGTCGAACTTAGAGTTGAGCATTGAGTAAACGATGTTGCGTTTGTAATTGGTATGATCACCGAGGCACGGTTAGATCAGAATAGATGTCAGACCAACGCTTAGTGTGTTGCGAAAGGATGACTCGATTTCTGAGTGCATCAAAACATTTGTATCGATAAGAGCATCATTAGTAGTTGGGACTCTCAAATGCAATTTGGGGCCCAAAATTTTAAAAATAAGGTAAATGTAGAATGGGTTGGATTTGTATGAGAATAATAGGAAATGATAAAGTGAGCTCCGGTCCAAAAGATTGTGTGGTCAAAAATTGATGTAAGAAAAAATAATATAAAGTCTAAAATCTAGAAAGTTGGGCTCCAAATTGGGACTTACTATTCTACAAAACGAGTTCCTACAATCTAGAATCTAGAAATTGGGAGACCCAACCCTTAACACCTATGGATGGGATGAGACCGAAATTGTAGAAATTGGGACTATGGATGAGACTTACTATTCTACAAATTGAGATCCTATATTCTAAATCTAGAATCTAGAAAATAGGATGGGCCTTACTAATGATGCCCTAACGATAGGCTCAATTTCTGAGTGGTATATGCAATATCACTTAGCGATAGCTATGTCAAACCGTTTGATGACTTGCGATAGATTGCATCGAGACAATTGTGTATCGCAATAAATTTGTCCGCAACGGACGGGATAGTGTCGAGACTCGAGTAGGAATGGTTCTATAGGAGTCGATTGAGTATGCTTTGATGAATTGAGTTAGAACGATCATGCGCGAACTCGTATCGATAGATGTTAAGTCGAGGGAGAGTCCATTAAGCATAAGTGGGACGATAGGCTGAGTATAGCAATAGAAATTTTGCGTTAAGGAAATAGTTGACTCGGTAGAATTTAAGTTTGAGTTAGTGCGAAGACTTTGTCGGAACGAATTTGAGTAGATGTGAAAAATTGGTAGTATGATTTGGAAGTTCAATTGGAGAATATGGGAATAACTTGAAGCAATTAAAATTTGTGTTGCTCGATGATGAGAGCTAGATACGATTGTATTGATCTTGATGCGCGCAAGACTTGACTCATATTCAGTTCAAATGATAACATTGATTACAATGAATTAGAATTTGTACAAAAGGAAGATGTTCATGTTATGCATATCGACGACGGTATTGAGGCGTATCAAATATGACATGCAATAACCCGAGGATACTCTGATTGGATGAACAAAGATTTTGTTGAACATTGTTGTTGGATGAATGAGATACGAGATGAGTTGAAGATTAGGATCTTTCGCTCGCAATATTGGAATTGTACATAGTGCGTCGAGGCGAGGCACGGGAAAACATAGGTGCGAATAATCATACAAAGTGGAGCAAGTTTATAATGTTGCGACTTTGTAGGTAGCAGTACGAGAAGTCAAATAGAGCGATTGGAATTACGATTGATGCGATGCGTGAATGATAAAGTTATTCGATGATGGTTTCGATGAGAATGAAATGTCGTGGAGATTGATCCCGGATAGATAGACTCGGACTCGAGGTGAGTAGGTGGACAGTAGTGCATGAGTGATTTGGATGGTAGCAGTGCATCAGTTGCGTGGGTAGTGTCACTACCATATTTTAGCTAGAGGGTATTTTGGTCATTTTGAATTTATATTGAATTATTGGAGTGATGATTTTTATTTTTGACCTTTGCTAGTTGAGACTTTGGAGACTAACCTAGATGTTGACTCTAGCTATGGTGACTTGAATAGCATGGTGGGACCCTAGTCTAACTTAAGTCTGTTGACACAAAGTCACAGTCAACCAAATATTGATAACTTTGACTAAATAATACTTGTGATAATTCAATACGACACACGACGACTACTTCTAGCTCAAGCCCGACGACAGCTCAGTTTTGAAGGTGCGAGTCGTTTTTCGAGTCTGTACTTTTATATTTATTGAGTCTAGAATGATTGTAAGCTGAGTTATGCTGGGCTCTTGAGACTCAACCCATAACCTATCAAAATCCATAAAGCTCCACATCCAAAATCAGCCCACTGGACCCTTGGACCCATTCCGTGCTCTGGAGACAGAGTTCGGGCCGAACTCTTCCTCCACACAGAGTTCGGGCCGAACTCTGTCCCCTAAAAATCAGCACCCTAATTTTTAGGGCTTGCTGGTTGCTAGTTGCCCAACGGCCAAATATTTGAAAATTCCTACCAGAATTCTGGCCGAATTCTGCCTGATAAAACCCTATAAATAGGCCAAGAATTCTCTCATTTTTATTCATCTAATCTTCTCTTCTCTTCTCTTCTCTCTTAAGCTCAATATAAGCCATACCCTTCTTCATCTACTAGCCACAAGTTTCCTAAGTCTCGAGTGCTCAGCATCTCTCAGTTAGGAGTCTTGTGCAAGAGTTCAAGAAGTAGCTTGGAAAATTCCAAGCATCGCCACTACGATCCATTGTAAGAAGTTGACGTGCTCTTCTGAAGAAAATGCACGGGGTGTAACTACTATTTCACAAATAGTGGATTTAATCCTGAGCTAGATTTCTCAGGCCTGGACTAGTCCTCCACGAGGGAAACCAGGTTAAAAATCGACTGTGTTTGCGTATGCTCTCTTGCTCCTTATTTATTTTCCGCATTTACTCTGATTAATTTTAGATTGTGAAAGAGTTGATTTTTTAATTGGCTTTTATTGCTATAACTCTATTCACCCCCTCTAGAGTTGCCATCTGTTTTTCAATTGGTATAAGAGCTCTGTTCTCTTTTCAAGGACTTACATCCTAGAGCCGATCCATGGCAACCACACAATCCTTGATTTTCAATCACGGTGAAGGACATTCCACTCATAGGCCTCCCCTATTTGATGGAACTAACTACACGTATTGGAAAACAAGGATGAGTTTTTATCTCAAGTCGCTAGACTTTGACCTGTGGACTATCATCACTGACGGTTACAAAAAGCCCGCCAGAATAGTTGTCAATGGCGATCTCGTTGAGAAATCACATGACAAATATTCTGACGAGGAGAAGAAACAGGCAAGTCTAGACGCGAGAGCTATTAATGCTTTATTCTGTATGATAGACAGGAATGAGTTCAACAGGGTATCTACATGCACCACATCTCACGAAGTATGGAGACTTCTAGAAGTGACGCATGAAGGAACCACCCAAGTCAAGGAATCAAAGATAAGCCGTCTCACTCAAGAATACGAGGCTTTCAAGATGAAGCCAAACGAGACGATCACGTAAATGTTCACAAGATTCCTCGACATCATCAACCCCCTGTCTTCGCTTGGCAAGCAATATTCAAATCACGAGAAGATTCGCAAGCTACTTAGGGGGCTACCAAAAATTTGGAACCCTAAGGTGACAGCCATCATAGAAGGAAATGATCTCACAACCATGTCCATGGAGACCTTGATGGGAAACTAATGACTCATGAGCTTGACCTCAAGGACTTCGAAGAGCCTGCTCCTAAGGCTAAGGAGATCGCACTCAAAGCTCAGCGACGGAGAGCTGAACCCGAAGAGACGGATGACGACAACTCAGAAGATGATGATCAAGCTCTCATGGTCCGCAACATCAAGAAATTCCTTCGTTTCAATCGAAGAAAGAAGGAACCACAAGAAGATGGTGAAGAAGAGCCAACCTGCTACGGTTGCAAGAAGACTGGACACGTCCGAAAAGACTGTCCATTCTTGAAGAAGAGCAACCGTCATGAGAAGCCATACAAGAAGATCTCAAAGAAATATGCCAACACAAGCATTTGGCATGAAAGCGAAGCTAGTGACTCCGAGGAAGAAAAGAACTCTCCTCAAGATACGGCTAATGTGTGCCTAATGGCAACGTCCGACAAGGTATCAAACGAAACTCTTGGCGACTTCACTTTTGATGAACTTGGCGATGCTTTCACCGATTTACTTAGTGATCACAAAAAGGTCATTGGTAAATACAAACATGCCAAGGACAAAATCAAAAGTCATGAAGTCGAAATACGAAGACTTTCTCTATTACTTGATAACATTAGAGACACTACACCCACGGATGTCACTGATGAGGTATCTAAGCTTAAAATAAGCTTACATGATGCCGAGGCACGTATTGAGCAACAAACACAAGAAATCACAGCACTCAACACGGAGCTTGCAGAAGAAAAGAGCAGACACAAGATTTCTATTACTAAGATGCATGGTTTGAATGCTAAGATTACTGAATTGCAATCCGTCTCTAAGAAAATAGAGACTAAATTGGGAAAACAGGTTGCTCAACCTCAAACCCAATCATATGAGACACACACAAAGCATGACACCACTCATACTAGTCAACCACGTCATCCTCATGCTGCTCATAATCATGCTTACATGTACACACACTTTCACAAAGGACACAAACCACATGCACGTAGAAATATCATCATATGTCACAAAAACATCATGCTACACATAGATATAATCATCACCATGTTGCACAAAGACACAATCAACATCACTCTACATATAGAAATTATCATGTCATGCCATATAGACAATATCATCATGCCATACCATATAGACAATATCACCATGCCACTCCACATAGTCATCATCACTATGCTGAATCTACATATCATCACACTTCTCCTCATTATTCTGCTTATAGACATCATCAGCATGCTCCTAATGTAAATAGGAATACTACATGTACTTATTGTGGTTTACATAGGCACATTTCACCACAATGTAGAATTAGAAGATTAGTAGATAGAAAGATATATGCATGGTTTCCAAAAACTAACTCTTCAAGACCCTCAAGAACTTGGGTACCAAAGGTCACATCTACTTTTGATGTAGGTGGACCTTCCCTCCTCAACTAATAGTAAGTGGATTCTCGATAGTGGATGCTCGCGGCATATGACGGAAGACGCAAATCTTTTCGCATCACTATCGATGAAGAGAGAAGGATATGTATCCTTCGGCAATAACCTAAAAGGTTATATTATAGGAAATGGCATTATTGGTTATCCTCCCTCTCCCGTAATAAAGGATGTCTGCCTAGTGACCGAGTTAAAGCATAACCTGCTCAGCATCAGTCATCTTGCTGACCATGGATATGACATTAACTTTGGACAAAACAATTGCCTTATTTATGATAGGTCAACAGGAGACATTGCTTTTGAAGGGGTAAGAGAGGACAATATTTATATTTTCTATTTGTCTATAGATACTAACAATGCAGGTAGATGCCTATATGCTCATAAAGATGAACGGTTACTATGGCACCAGCGTCTTGGTCATGCCAATATGGATACTATATCCAGGCTATCGACCAAGAAGCTAGTTAGAGGCTTGCCCGACATCACATTCAAAAAGGACACCGTATGTGCCGAATTTGAGTTGAATAAGGCAACCAAGTTATCTTTTCATTCCATAAACTCTGTAAGCACTACTAGACCCCTGCAACTACTCCATATGGATTTATTTGGCCCTAGTAGAGTAGCCAGTCTTGGTGGAAAACTCTATGCCTTTGTTATTGTTGATGACTTTTCAAGATTTACTTGGATTTTCTTTCTTACTTATAAAAGTGATACTATTTCGGTTTTCAAGATTTTTGTTAAGAAAGTTCAAATCGAAAAAGGCTACATGATTACTCGAATCCGAAGTGATCGTGGAGGCGAGTTCGAAAATTCTGATTTTGAAAAGTTTTGTGATTCTAATGGTTTTGATCATGAGTTTTCTTGTCCAAGAACTCCTCAACAAAATGGTGTTGTGGAGCGGAAGAATAGGACTCTTGGCGATATGGCTAGAGTCATGTTGAACAAGTTTTCACTTCCGAAATACTTTTGGGCTGAAGCTGTCAGTACAGCATGCCACATTTTAAATAGGGTACTTATTCGTCCTATTACGAAGAAAACAACCTATGAGCTTTGGTTTGGAAGAACCCCAAATGTTTCTTATTTTAGAGTTTTTGGCTGTAGATGTTTTATCCTTAACACCAAAGACAACTTAGGCAAATTTGATGCCAAAGCTGACGATGGTATTTTCTTTGGCTATGCTGCCAAGAGTAAGGGATATATAGTTTTTAACAAACGCTCATTAATTGTGGAAGAGTCTACAAATGTGATTTTTGATGAAGATAACAGTGCAACAGCTACTCTTGATGATGATGTTGAGCCATCAACGTCTACTCCAATGAACACCACAACCAAAACAAATTCTCTGGAAAGCTTGCCTAAGAAATTCTTTTTCAAGCCATCACATCCAGAAAATTTGGTAATCGGCGAGGTTTCACGTGGAGTAACTACTAGATCATCATTAAGAGACTCTATTGCTAGCACTGCCTTTATTTCACAAATTGAGCCTGAAAACATTTTAGAAGCTTTCAATGATGAATTTTGGATTTTCGCTATGCAAGAGGAACTCAACCAATTCGAGAGGAGCCAAGTATGGGAACTCGTTCCTAGACCGGCTAATCACTCGATTATTGGTACTAAATGGGTTTTTAGAAACAAAGTGAATGAATATGGTTCAGTCACACGCAACAAAGCTCGTCTAGTAGCCCAAGGATACAACCAAGAGGAAGGTATCGACTGCGATGAGACGTATGCTCCTGTTGCTAGATTAGAATCCATTCGGATGCTTTGTGCATTTGCAAATTTTCAAATTTTCAAATTATTTCAAATGGATGTTAAAAGTGCTTTGTTGAATGGTTTTATTAAGGAGGAAGTTTATGTGAAACAATCCCCTGGATTTGAAAATCACAAATTTCCCGACCACGTGTTTAAGCTAAAGAAAGCGTTGTATGGCCTCAAACAAGCTCCTAGAGCTTGGTATGAACGGATAAGCAATTTCTTGCTTGAGAAAGGTTTTTCAAAAGGGAAAATTGACACTACACTTTTCATAAAATCTTTCAAAGACACTATTCTTTTAGTACAAATATATGTAGATGATATTATTTTTGGTTCTACTGATGAAACTCTTTGTCAAGATTTTGCCAAGTGTATGCAGACCGAGTTTGAGATGAGCATGATGTGGGAGCTCAACTACTTTCTTGGGCTGCAAGTCAAACAAATGTCAAATGGAACCTTCATTTGTCAGTCGAAGTATACAAAGGACATGCTGAAGAAATTCGACCTTGACAACGTCAAACCAATCAGCACTCCTATGGCTACTTCAACCAAACTTGAACCAGATGATAGTGGCAAACCCGTAGATCAACGTAAGTATCGAGGTATGATAGGCAGTCTACTCTATCTTACTGCAAGTCGCCCTGATATTATGTTTAGCGTTTGCCTGTGTGCTAGATATCAAGCAAATCCTAAGGAATCTCACATGACTGCAGTTAAGCGTATCTTTCGATACCTTAAGGGTACAGTTACAGTGGACCTATGGTATCCCAAGTCAACATTATTTGATCTCATTGGTTACTCTGATGCTGACTTCGCCGGATGCAAGGTCGACCGTAAAAGTACGAGCGGTACGTGTCATTTATTAGGAAAAGCTTTAGTCTCTTGGTTTAGCAAGAAGCAGAATTCTGTCGTACTATCCACAACAGAAGCTGAATATATCGCAGCTGGGCGTTGTTGTGCACAAATGCTATGGATGAAGCAAACCCTTGAAGACTATAATTTATCTTTCATGCATATTCCAATCTTTTGTGACAACACTAGTGCTATAAATTTGACTAAGAACCCCATTTGTCACTCACGCACGAAGCACATTGAAATTCGTTACCACTTTTTGCGTGATCATCAGCAAAATGGCACGATTAACTTAGAATTTATTGACACTGATCATCAGTTAGCAAACTTCTTCACGAAACCATTATCCGAAGAGCACTTCAATTTTCTTTGTCGTGAACTTGGAATCTTAGATGAAGCTGTTGTAAATTAAGTTAAACCTGCATAAATATCGAGTATATCTTGATTCTATTATGATGAATTTGCTATGGGTATAAGCCGAAAGGGTCCTTCTGACAACAAGGCGTAAAAGCCTAAGCGACACGGTGCACTAGTCCTCAGGACTACCGCTAGCTGGGATCCGACCCCTGCAGCTAACTCATGGCAGCTTCAAAATATTGAATTATGATACAATTCCTTGTTTATTATATGGTTCATTTTCATTTATCACATGCTGAAATACTATTATTTCAATTTCATATTGCTGCTTCAAAATCAATTTCTGTTATTCTTTTGTTTATTGGGTCTTTCCTATCTTTATACTCATATCTTATATTGGTTTGTCTATTACTTAACCAATATCTTTCCTGTTTCTGCCTGATTCCCATTCTGTGACCAAGATCCGGAATTCGGGCCGAACTCTGCTCCTATCAGAGTTCGGGCCGAATTCGGCCTCACTGTTCCAGAATCGGGAACAGCCCCAGCCGTTGATCAAAATGTTGATCCAATGGTCATTAGTTGACCCGACCAAGAGAAACCCTTCCCCTATATTCGGTTTCTCTTCCCTCTCCTTCCTTTTTACCACCTTTCCACCTTCTCAAACACAATTCTCTCAAAACCCTAACCCTACTTTCTCCTCTTTTGGACTCCATTCTTCCCCAAACTCAAGGAGAAGGCTTATTTTTCAATTCTCTTCCATAGTTCATCATTAGTTTGAGGTATAATTCCTTACTTTTCTATATCTCAATTTATTTCATTATCTATTGTGTTATGGCTCGTCTGTTCAGCCGCGGAAAGAGACTTCGGACAGAGGGAGCATCCTCGTCGAATGCTCCTCCACGCATTGAGCTGCCCGTTGCACCACCCGTTGTACCGGCCATTGAACAACAAATCCATCCGTTGTTCAATCCTCTACGTCCCAATGATCAAAACACTTACGACGACCGAATTTTTGTATCACTAGACGCCTCAAATGATTGGTTTAGTAATTTTCGAACACGTCCAGTATTTGCGGGACACCCCATCAACTTTACCATATTCTCACAATATGATGCACTATTTCATGACCTTTGTATTGATGAACTCGTTACCTCTAATTCGGTCTTCTATCGTAGTGCCATTCAAATGTTTTACTGCAACTTGACCCATGATGACACTCATATTTATTCACGAGTTGCGGGAATTGATATCTTCTTTGATGATTTTGAATTGGCCGAATATCTTGAACTTCAAGAGCCTAATTCTTGGGAAAAGCTTGTAGAAGCTAGATCCTTTATCTTTCCCGAAGGGATTTCATTAGAAAGCTTCAAGGATGACATGTGTAGCCCTAACACACGTCCTCGTAAGCTTTTGGCAAAATTCCTCAGTCATTATTTCTATGAGCTTCATCGGATCATTTTCTACACCATTCTACCCAAAGCGGGTTCTACCGATGAAGTCACTTATTTTGAGATTTCAGCATGGTACCATCTCCTCTTCCATGTTCCCTTTAACCTTCCACGCACAATGATGGATTGGATGATCAACTGTAGGAAGAAACCAAGATCTTTGGTTTATGCATTCCTATGATCTTTCGTGCTTTCTATGTACCCCTTGATGAGTGTCCATTCTTACCTGCCCCTGCCTTTCTCTCTAAGGCAAGGAGGCTTCAGGCGGCCATTGGCTCACCAGTAGTGTCTGAGCATTCTGATGATGAGCCAGATGCCCCTCCTCTCGGACAGGATCCTCCTCCTCCTCCTGCCACTCTTGAGTCTCTTCAGGCCATGCTCCGAGATCGCTTCACTTTGGAGGACGATCGATGGACTCAGTTGGATTATCGGACTACCTTGCAGATGAGTGCTATCAGCAACTCGCTACATGATATTCGGTATTCCATGTCTCGTCATCCTTCCATGCCCATTCCTATGGAGCGAGACCTAGGTCGTGAGGGATTCCGTATCGATGACCCTTGGGTTCGTCGCTACATGGATCCGGATACGACTTTTGTGGACCCACGTCGCTCCTTTACTGATACTTCGGACGACGCCGGGCCCTCTCATGCTCGATGATGGATATGCACTACTTGTGATGCTGCTACTGAGGGTCTTAGATTATGTTTATGCATTTTGCTTTAGTTACTTTTATGTACTTGATTTGTAATAGACTTCTTATGAGTTGTGCTTTTGAGACTTTGGCAGTATTATTATCAGTTTCTATGTTATTATGACTCTTGGTTATTATCTTAGTTTATATGCAGTTTCTTCTCTTTTTGGTGTGTTTGCCAGTTATTATCTATATATCTCATATTGCTAAATGCCAAAAGGGGGAGATATGTGTATATTCTGTTCTGTTTGGTTTATATGTACTTTTGGAAGAATATTATTAACAGGCCAACAAGATTCACATCATTGTTTATGGGGGAGCTATTCTTAAGCTCAGCACTAATTATGGGAGAGCTATGTCGTTATATGTGTCCAGGTATGGATATTGAATATACAATTATTATTTTGTTAATTATCAATATGGGGAGATTGTTGACACAAAGTCACAGTCAACCAAATATTGATAACTTTGATTAAATAATACTTGTGATAATTCAATACGACACACGAAGACTACTTCCAGCTCAAGCCCGACGACAGCTCAGTTTTGAAGATGCGAGTCGTTTTTCGAGTCTGTACTTTTATATTTATTGAGTCTAGAATGATTGTAAGCTGAGTTATGCTGGGCTCTTGAGACTCAACCCATAACCTATCCAAATCCATAAAGCTCCACATCCAAAATCAGCCCACTGGACCCTTGGACCCATTCTGTGCTCTGGAGACAGAGTTCGGGCCGAACTCTGCCTCCACACAGAGTTCGGGCCGAACTCTGCCCCCTAAAAATCAGTACCCTAATTTTTAGGGCTTGCTGGTTGCTAGTTGTCCAACGGCCAAATATTTGAAAATTCCTACCAGAATTCTGGCCGAATTCTGCCTGATAAAATCCTATAAATAGGCCAAGAATTCTCTTATTTTTATTCATCCAATCTTCTCTTCTCTTCTCTCTTAAGCTCAATATAAGCCATACCCTTCTTCATCTACTAGCCACAAGTTTCCTAAGTCTCGAGTGCTCAGCATCTCTCAGTTAGGAGTCTTGTGCAAGAGTTCAAGAAGTAGCTTGGAAAATTCCAAGCATCGCCACTGCTATCCATTGTAAGAAGTTGACGTGCTCTTCTGAAGAAAAGGCACGGAGTGTAACTACTATTTCATAAATAGTGGATTTAATCCTGAGCTAGAGTTCTCAGGCCTGGACTAGTCCTCCACGAGGGAAACCAGGTTAAAAATCGGCTGTGTTTGCGTATGCTCTCTTGTTCCTTATTTATTTTCCGCATTTACTCTGATTAATTTTAGATTGTGAAAGAGTTGATTTTTTAATTGGCTTTTATTGCTATAACTCTATTCACCCCCCTCTAGAGTTGCCATCTGTTCTTCAAAGTCAACCCAAGTTAAGTCATTTAGAATCAAGTTTCATATAGGAGAATAAATGATTAGGTTCATTGACTTTTGACTTAAGGAGTGATTTCCTTTAACATTGAAACTTAGCCCAAGCCCATTAGTCATAACCCTAACCCTAATTCTTTTCTTTATTGGCCGTCCACATAGGGATCCCTACCCTATATAATCTCTCTTCCCATTCTTCTTGCCTCCTTTGCATCAAATCAACTTTTGAAAGAGAAAGGTATTGGTCATTCTTCCCCAATCCATAACTATTTTATTTTAATTCCTTTTTTGACTCTAGTTTCTTGCATTAGAGCCTAATCCCACTCTATTTTCTGTTCATGGAGATAAATTTCAGTTTTGGTACAATTTGGAGCTATTGGCTTGCAAGGAGAATCGTCCTATTTGGGGCTTTTTCCTTGTCATTGACACTCTATAGGTAAACACCCTAAACTGTGTTTTAATCCTGATTTCTTTGCATAATAGTCTAGATCTAGGTGTCCCCTAGTTGTGGTGTGTGACTGGTGAAATTTTGCATTGATTTCGTGTCCGTATCGGACACGTATTATAATCTAATTCTAAGTGTTTGTGTAAATGTCTCAATGGAATTTATTTTGCTGTTTTTGAAAAGTAATTAAATAGAAATGTTGATTTATATGCATGTATTGATTTCCTATTGGACTGAGGCGAATTCGAGCCGTGTCCGTGTCCAAACAGGACACGAACATGCTCACTGTGCACGCGCGGACAGTGTCCTGCTGCCCAAAACTGAGTACTCTCTACTCAGGACACGTGGACACGAGAAATTTGGGGTGAATGTCGGGGCAATGACTGAAATCAACCTCCCAAAGTTTGGGATCACATGGTTCACCACACGAAGAGGAATCGGCCCCGCACTGGATTCACACTATGCACGTACAGTCGGAAATCCCTCACTGACACGCGTCTCGTGTCCGCACAGAACATGACGTGGACACTTCGTGGTGTGTTCAGTGTGTAGCCCTAGTGCTGGGCTACACGTGAACATGACCACGTGGACACACGTGTCGTGTGTCGTGTCCACGAACGTGATGAACACGTGCACGAGACCGTACACTGTTTAGTGTGGCTCGTGTGTTGGAATTGTCTTGGACACGTTTGTGTCCAGTTTTTGGACACCAAATTACTTGCATGACACATTCACATGTGACACATGATTTACCAACCATTAATTTGATTATTAGTTTTATTTTTATTTCGAATTTTTGATTTCCCCAATTTTTCTGATACTAGAGCTGTTACTCGATTTTCTGAGATTTGATTTGTGTTTAACTGATTTCGAATGATTAAATTGCAATATTTCTTCACTATTATATATCTGAATTAATCTACAATGTTGGGTTTTCATATTGGCTAGGTGTTTGGGTTTTCGAATTGCATTTGGACTGTCAACCTGTAAACTGATTTTGTGTACATTGATTACTCATGTATCACACACATGTTTGCACTCACAAGCCTATCACTGACCTGAGAACCTATGTTGTGACCTACACACACACTCAACTGCTCACTGAAAACCTATTTCATGTTATACTGAAAACTGATACATTGAATCCTGATTTCACACACACACACACACACACACACACACACACACACATTGAAATGTCACTAGCCTATCACCCTAGCCTATGTTGTTATATATACACACACACACACAAATTCATACAAAGTTGAGAACACCCCCTCTTTACTGCCACACACACACACACACACACACACAGAGGAAGCCAGTACATACACACACTGTTATGTACACACACAATATTGACACACACACACATGTCTATATATATATATATATATATATATATATATATATATATATATATATATATATATATATATATATATAACTTGCTAGATAACAATATATATATATGCATATTGCCTATATGATTTAGTAAATATAAATGTGGTGAACTTATGCTAGTGTGTTGCCAATGTAGATTGGTATGTGGCGTATAGCCTATATGGTTTTCTATATGTAAGCCTATGTGTATATGGCATGTATATACATGGGATTGTGTGTTGATAGCTTGTATAACATTGTGATGGTATGTGAATGCTAGGATAGACATGGTTAGGCTTAGTGAGACTTGTCTGGGTTAGGATTTGACCTAGTTGACCTAGTTTGACTAGTGTAGTTGACTAGAGTTGACCCAAGGTTGACTTTTGCCTAGATTGACCCAAACATCATGTAGAATGCATTGTAGTAGTCTATTTTACCATTTTGGATATATTGTGACTTGTGCTGTTCTAAATAGGAGCCAAACACCACTCCTCAGACAGTATTTCACTTCAGATACTCAGGATATCAGGCAAGTACATTCTCTGACCGTTTCATACTTGCTAGGACTATATTCTTGCTATAAATTACTTTACTTGATGCTGTCACGATGGAAACACGAATTCGTACTATATGGATCTTTTTATACGATGTTATCCACCTCGGGAGCATCAGATACATCATGTCATATGCGTTTCATTTTCATCATGTATTCCTGTGCTTTCACCATTCATGTGCACTCTCGTGATTCATGTACTCTCATGTTCACGGAGCCCCCATGTTTATATTCATGTGCACCCATTTATGGGCCCCCATGTGAAATCATGTACAATAACATAACTTGAACGGATCCTTGTGTATTGATTGGGGATGGGGGAGTAGAAGTAGTCATGTGAATATTTCCAAAGTAGTGTAGCCATGTACAACCTCTCATGTTTATTATCAAGCCGTTCACATGTCTATCTTGTACTCTAAATCACTAGTTCACTGTAGCTCTCTACTTATAGTAGATATTTCTATTACAGTCTTCTCTCTATTTCATGTTTTTTCTTTCAGCGTTTCATGTATTTTACTCTATTGCCTGTTTTATATTCCTGTCATGATATGAACTGCGTGAGATGTACTGTGCTCGCTCCTGTCCTGACTGGACCTGTTGAAAATATTACAGATGACTTTGAGGAGTTCTGTCCTACATACTACGGAGCAGGCCTAGATGACACATGTGAGCTGGACTCCCAGGAGGACCCAGCACTTACAGAGGATATTACCCCAGTAGTCTAGGCTAGTTAGCTAGACCAGTATCTCACTTATTATCCTGTCTTGTTTGGATACACTTGTATTTATTTGAAGATTTGTTATTCTGGATATTGTGGAGTTGTTATCTTAGACATTTAGATTCTCTCTCTTATATTGTATTTCATTTGTGGATTCAGGTCTTATCTATCTATCTTATCGTACTTTCTACCATAGCTGTGATCACTACTAAAATAAGGCAAATTAGCAACGTCAGGATACGTTGCTAATTAATGAAAATACGTCACTAAAAGTAATTAGCGACAACTTTAGCGACGAAACATGAAGGTCGCGGAAAAGCTAATCGCAAATGACAAATTCGTCGCCCTCCGTCACTGTTTGCGACGTCACCCCAATGTCGCTAGGACGTCGCAAAATTAGCGACGGAGGGCGACGAAATTGTACGTCGCCAAAGTAGCCACGTAGTGTGACTACTTAGCATCGTCATTTCTATTTATGTGATGACATGACATGCCTGCCACATCAGCAGTGTAGCGACGTACAATGACCAAATTAGCGACGTCATCTCTCTGCCACGTCGGCTACTGAGCGACGGATTGCGACGGATAGCAACATAACGGCACTAATTAGCGACGTTAGGATACGTCGCTATACATCGCAGAACGTCGCTATACGTCGCAGATATTATGAATTTTTTTAAAAAAATATGTTTGGTATTTTTGTGATGCTGTGTGTCTGTGTTTACATAGACACACATCATCACAAAAATACCAAACGTATTTTTTTAAAATTTGGGCAGCACCTCCTTTGTATATCAGATCATCGCTTATAACCCAGCATAGGTATATTTGTCATCCCCGTCGCAGATATCACAAACATACATGTCCAAGTAAATATCATACATGTACTCAATAAAAATACCAACAAAGTAAATATCACAAACATACATGTCCAACAAACATACATGTCCAACAGAGTCAAATAAGAATGAAAATCAGTGTACCAATGATCAATGGGCCCATAGGGCCAATACATACAAAGATGATAAAAAAATCTACTGGATCACTGAGGACCCCTGCCGCGCATCTGATATAGCATGAACTCATACTGCTCCTGTGTGAGCTGCACCACAGGGGCAGTAGGAGGCAGTGCAACGTCTGGAGTCGGCGCCGTCGATGGACCGGGAGGACGTATCTGCTCCAGCTCTCGCAGTCGCTCAGCATGCGCAGCAAGGGTACTCACCATCTTCTGAGAACTCTCCTCAATCGAAGTATATATCTGAGTGAGTGAGGTAGACATGGTCCTCTGCGATCCCTCCAGCTCGACCTGTCTATGCTCTGTGCGCTCCATAGACTCGGTGAGCATGTGCAAGCTGGCAGCTGTAGCCTGCTGCAGACTCATCAGCTCCTGTATACTGCGCTCGACTGCATCAAATCGTCCGATGATCATCGGATCGTCGGATCATCGCTCTGCGGTATGGTGATCAAAAATCTGCGGCTGTAACTCGCGACGCAGCTCGTCGATCTGACGACCAATATCCTGAGCTCGTGATGACGACTGCGAAGCTGGAGACTGCGCACTGATAGAGGGGACCGGGATGACTCTAAAGCCAAATAGGTGCCGTAGGATCCCGTATCGTAGTACGTACCCTTCTGAAGACCACTAATGACGCTCATCCAGAGGTCGTCCGGCGATGGAGCTGTGGGCGAATGGGAGGAAGTACTAGCCCCTCCATCTGCTGGCGTACTAGCAGCAGTAGCCGCCTCCTCTTGTAGCCGAAGAAACTCGGCCTAAAACGTTGTTTGCTAATGTCTAAGTGTTTGCTAAAGTCTATATTGATATCTGTTTTCCTGTTTTCTAAATTATAGTAAATTAATATAAAAATAGAATGTACATATGCCTGCGTCGCCCTCTCGTCAATGAACTCCCCAGCCCTCCGATGGGTGACCAGGAAGACGGTCACCATGTTGAGATCCTCGCCCTTTTTTACCTGTTAAAATATATTATCTATTATTAGTGTTAAACATTATATCCAACTATATATAAAATGATGTCCGGTACGGTAAAGGAAACATACCAGACGACAAAAATGTTCCGTCATAGGAATGGAGCCACCACACCACTTACTGGCGCTCGACCGCGCCATCTTGGCTTTGTCAGATCGCTCTTGGTACCTGGCATCGCCGAATCTAGCCTTCATCGCAGTCCACTGCTCTGGCGTGATCCAACCATGGATTGGCTTTTCGGAGCGATCACGAGACTTCTGATCGTGGATTCCATCACGGATCATCTTGCCTGCGACGGCAGAAAATTGGGCCTCGATCTTCGCCGTCCGGTGTGGTGGATAGAAATAGGTCCTCTACAAGAAGTGAAATAGAAAGAGTTGTATAATATACACAAATAATTATTATAATTTGAAAATAAATATATTTTTTACCTTGAAGTGGGCCAACCAAAAGGCCTTCCTATCTGCGGGAGCATCTGAGTAGTTAATCCAAGGCCCACCATAGTTCTGTCTCAGAAATAACCCAGCAGTCTCTGTACTCCAGGAGGCCGATATCTATACAATAATAAATTTTATGAATATATATGTACATATAATCATTTGAGAAATATATATTAACTAATTAACTTACTTCGTAGGTCCGTCCGTCTAAATCTCCATACGCATCTCGTCCGGAGGAGCGCATGGAGGGTAGCTCTCACCTCCTGCCTGACCAGGATCAGTTTGATCGCCGTCCTTCATATGCTTGGCGTCGGCTCTCCCCATGGAGCCGTCGGCAGGAGGAATGCTGAACGCGGGAGGAATGCTGAACGCGGGAGGAATGCTGGACGACGAGGGAGGAGTTGCCAACCTGCTGGAATGGCCCTGTCCCGGTAATGGACCGGAAACAGAACGGTACATTGGCGTACTCGGAGATGAGGATGAGGGTACGAAATCTGCATCCCCAACCTGACGCACACGGGACTGCCTAACATAATATCCTCCGCGTCGTCCGGGGTCTAGTCATACCTGATAATAATATATGACAATAAAACAAATATACATATTTATATGATAGACATCACAGATTTTAAAAAATATCATAGTCACAGATAAAAGTGTCACTAAAGTGTCACAGATTTATATGATAAAAGTTTCAAGAAAGTGTCAAATATGATGATAAAACAAACGTACAGATTTAATCATCTTCTGAAAATTTATCTTGTTTGTTTAGCTCATCTTCTTCTTCCTCCTCTACATCTTCATTTTCATTTGCATCTTCCTCTTTAGATAATTTTACTTCTTCTACACAATTAGATGTGTAATGAGGAACTTCCATCGTGTCCACTTCTATAATATTTATTACAAGAGGTAGTTCATCCTCTTGATAAGCTATATCGTCAACCTCAAAGGTATTTGTAGCTTTCGTCTTGCATACTGCCCACCAGTCCGACCTTGTTGTTCCCCATTTAGGATAACTTGTGAAGTACACGAGCTGAGCCTGACTTGATAGGACAAATGGTTCATAGGCTTGATATCGACACCGATAGTTTATATCCACAAGACCGTACTTTTTTACTTTCCAACCTTGACCTTCAATCAGATCGAACCAATCACACCTGAATAACACAATCTTAGCAGGCTCTATTCCATAACTATATGTCAGCTCCACAATCTCCCGTAGGACGCCATAGAAATCTTTGCCCGCATCAACATCTTTGAAGTTCGAAGATCTGATACACAAACAACTGTTTTGGGTAGAATTGAGATCCACAAAGTTGTCTTTGATCGGGCAATTAGTTGTTGACTTGAACCTAAACCCATTCACACAGTAGCTTGGCAATATTTTTACAGCATAAATTGGTCCCTTGGCTAGCGTTCTAATAGACTCATTCTCAAGTCTTGCGTATGGACGATCGACCTAAATACCACGAAAAAAAATTAAGCTCATTCTCAAGTGCATATACATTGAACTAATTACGGAGTTCTCAAGTCTTACATATGAACTAATTACCAATGCTAAAGACACAAGTTCTCCGTGTGCGGTCCCCTGATAGTAATTAGGCGTGAAACCCCTCGAGTACAAATGATATGTCACTTCCACTTCTGGATAATATTTCACGTTATGACATTTCACACACGGACACTTAAATTTGGTGCCGTCCATGTATTGAGGGAACGTCTTGGCAAACTGCAGGAACTGCTCTACTCCCGTTATGTATTCATCCCGCACACCGCACATATCATCAGGACGAGGATTGTACATCCATGAATGACACCGCATGTAGTAATTCATATATATTTGGAAATAATTCTGCAAAGATGGACACACAATTATCTAATAGGCACAAATTTGTTTCATAAATACCTAGAGAAATTGGACACCTGGACACGAACCACTTGACACAGAGGTGGGGGCAACCACTGAAAATCCCTCCCTCAAGTTTCGTGTCGGCTGGATGCATGTCGGACACAAAATCGCACGTGCACGAGATTTGGACTGTGCGTGCACAATTATCCATTGGTTGGGGTTGATTATGAAGATGTGGTTTTGTCTGATACTTGAGTTTAAAATGTAATGTGAACTGTTCGGGTCTTCATTTGATTTTTAGTTTTCAAATTCCTAAACGGTTTTCACTATATATATATATATATATATATATATATATATATATATATATATATATATATATATATATATATGGCTTTTCGTCACATCTAAGGAGGGTTTAAATGCACTTTACCCATATATATATATATATATATATATATATATATATATATATATATATATATATATATATATATATATATAAAATATATATATATATATATATATATATATATATATATATATATATATATATATATATATATATATATATATATATATATAAAATATATATATATATATATATATATATATATATATATATATATATATATATATATATATATATATTCATACATACCCTTCAATAACTCACTCAAAGACAAGTGGCACTCTCAAGATACAACCCACTTCTATATAAAGTATAACCCATACCTTATCCAACTACCCTTTATACCAATATATATATTCAAAACAAAACCTATCTATAAACATTTATACATATATATAGCATACACTCACATGTATATATCAAATCCTCAATCTAAGCTATGCATAAATCCTCCTATCTATATAACACCTATAGATATCCTATGCAAAGTATCCCTCAAGGTAAAATATCAACTCAACTAATACTCTCCGCTTCCTCCTCCTCCTCCTCTTTACACTCACAAATCCTAACCACAACCTCACCTCAACTCTCTACTAATACCAAACCATACTCCTATGCTACTGCTGCTGATAACACATTCCTATGCCTACTGTATTTCACTGTCCATGCCAAATCAAGGCAGCGCCAAGGCAGGGCAAATGCTATACCACTGCCGCTGCAAACATCTACTCATTGCAAACAGTCACTGAGCTAAAGCCACACTGCAACCCACTACACTAGTCTACTAAAACTAGATCAATCGAAAACCAAATATCCCAAAATCAACATAACCCTATACTCTGACTCCCACAGCTCATATACTTATATACGTAGGTATATCAACTCAAATACATACATATAATCCTATAATCCTTGCCCTCTCTAGTACAGTACATCAAAGTATCAATTCAAAATATCAACCTCAAAATTAAACCCAAACCTATCACTCGAATACAATACATACTACTATATTAAATCTCTGATACATATGTATATCTATGAATATAACAAAACATTCAAAATCCTAAAATCTCAGTAACCCATTCGAAACCAAAATTCTTATGCAAAAACCTAACCATTGTATACGTGTCAGAGGGGGTATGTGTGTGTGACACACGTGTCTAGGGGTATCTAGACTCGTGTCCAAACAAGGTCAAAATCGTGTCAATAACATGGTGTCAGCACATTTGCAGCCCTAGTTAGGGTTAGGGTTCTCGTGTCTGTGTCGTCTGTGCCCACATTTGTGTCCATGACTAAATAGCTAGGGCTAGGGTTAGGGTTTACCTGAAGAGGGCAGCTCGGTCGGAGGAGGGAGGCGGCAAGGAGGGGGACTTCGTCGTTGGAGGGAGACGGCAAGGAGGGAGGCTTCGTCGGAGGAGAGCTTCGTCGGAGGAGAGACTGAAAAATTTTGGAAATTTTTTGGGAGAGAGAGAAGGGGAAATGAAAGTTTCGAATGAGATATATTAAAACATTAGTGACGTCTGATTTAGACGTCATTGAACGTTGCTAAGGAGCGAAATAACTTAAGTCACATCGTTGAACGTTGCTATTCAGCGATGTACTTTATCTCTTGTCGCAGAATGTCGCTATTTAGCGATATTTTGCGATGTCTATCTAAATGAGTCGCTGTATTCAATATTTAGCGACGTTATTTTATTCCGTCGCTAAATTACGTCGCTAATAGAGCATATTTTAGTAGTGGATTGAGTTGTACATTTCTATATTATCCTTCATTCGGAGCGTATATATTGTACATATACCTTATAATTGTTAGATGTATGTGACCTAGGGCAGCGTTCTACCGCCGATACTGCGGCGTAGGCTGGACGTAACCACTTCTCGTGCCCCTACACCGGGTGCGGGTCGTGACACGTTTTTAATGGTGGCCCATGCAGGTCCTTCTTAGAATTGCGGTGGTATTCGAAATAGAGTATCACTGCAGCCTACAGTAGGATTATGATATTTTTTAAGGTACTCAATCACATTAGGAAAAACTCTTAATCAGATTCCTTTTATCTAAATTTGCTGCTTATTGTCTTCCCTTAAAAATAAACTGTCCTCCTTTGCTATTTCGACTCATTGTCAGAAATTGTTTCTTGTTTGATCTGTCTCCAGGATGGTCGAGACAGATCTCATCGCCCAGGACAAGGGGACACTGATGAGAGGTCTGCCACCTCTCATCCTCAGCAGCCAGCCCCCGGTACCGCAGCCCCAGTTATGCCAGCTGGGGTGGGTGTTTCAGCTGCATTCGGAGGAGCCCCTCCACTAGCAGTTCGCAGGCAAAGCCTAGTCATTCCGGAGATGCTCCAGTAGCAGCAGCCGCCTTCAGGATCCTTTGACGCAGTCCAGCTGTTCACTTTTTTCTAGCAGTTCATGGAGGCCCAGCAGGCCCAGCAGCAGCGTCAGACGACAGAGTTCAGTCGGGGCATCGATCTGGCCCTGACGACAGTTGAGAGGGCTACAGCTCAGCCTCCGGCATTTCAGCAGCAGCATCAGCCGAAGGAGAAGGGCATACAAGATTTCCAGAAGATGCACCCGCGGGACTTCAGGGATACAGAGGGCACCCTATACGCAGATGAGTGGATCGAGCATATGGAGGAGATCTTCAGGCTGACAGAGATTCCTGCGAGACTGTAGATTGAGGCGACGGCTAGTATGATGCATGATTTGGCTCGCACGTGGTACCAGACAGACCTGAGGGTTGGTACAATTGGGCAGACTTGGACAGCTTTCAAGAAGCTGATCAAGGAGAAGTTTTTCCCTGATGCAGCGCTTGGTGCCCTCGAGACGCAGTTCGAGGCTTTGGTGTAGGGCAGTCAAATTGTCGAGGAGTACGCCGGGGAGTTCTGCCGTCTGAGCAGGTTTGTTGAGGGGTTATCTGAGGCGACGAAGGCCCGGAGGTTCAGGAAGGGGCTAGTCAAGGAGGTGAAGTCCTATACCAAGAGTGCCCGCAGCACCACTTTGAGGAGATCCTGGTGTGTGCCTTAGTAGCGGAGGATGATCTTTAGTTGAGGCTCAAGAGGGGACGAGACACTCAGGGAGCCAGTGGTAGCGGAGGATCGGCCAAGAGGCCACACTTTCAGAAGCAACACCAGCAGAGAGTTTCAGCCGCAGCAGTTCTAGCAGCCGAGACTTCAGCCAGCTCAGCATCAGCAGGCCCCGAGGTAGCAGTCTACTAGTTGTACCTTCTGTAAGAAATCGGGGCATGGATGGACTGAGTGCAGGAAGAGGCTGAGGAAGTGCCTTCTCTGCGGTTCATCGGAGCATCAGCTGAGGGACTGTTCCCTCTTTGCAGGCAGAGCAACACAGGAAGCAGGAGCTAAGGCTCCAGTGGAACCGCAGAAGGGACCGCTGCCGATTCAGCAGCATCAGTTCGTGCAGCTTCAACAGCAGGCCAGGGGAGGCCAGCAGGGGCGAGCTTTTGCTATAGCAGCCGCGGATGCAGAGGCTATTGGGAAGCTGATCGCAGGTTCTGTTCTTCTCAACTCCATTCTAGATTTTGACTTATTTGATTTCGGGGCTTCCCATAGTTTTGTGTCTGTATCATTTGTTGTTAGACACTGCCTTGTATCTGAATTATTGCCTAGGACCTGCAAGATCACGATCGAGGGTGGTATTATCCTCGTGAGTGATGTTTGTAGAGGGCAGAGTGTTATTTTGGGAGGCTGGGAGTTGGAGGTGAGTCTGCTCGTAATGCCACTGCCGAACTACGATATCGTATTAGGTATGGATTGGTTGAGCAGGCATCACGCCAGCATAGATTGTCGTGGGGGTAGAGTTCTGTTCGGAGCGCCAGGAGAGCCAGAGTCCGAGTTCACTCGATGACAAGCGGAGCAGAGCATCAGACTTTTCTACGGAGTTTCAGTCGAGGATCAGGCGGTGCCACATCCTTTGATTGCGAAGTTGATGGAAGTCTTTTCGGAGGAGTTGCTAGGACTTCCACCGGACAGATACGTTGAGTTCTCGATAGACTTGGTTCCCGGCGCGGAGCTGATTTCTCAGCATGTCTATCGAGTGAACAACTGTGAGTTGGTAGAATTGAAAAAGCAGGTGGATGAGCTGCAGGACAAGGGCTTCATCCAATCAATTTCTTCACCTTGGGGTGCACCGGTACTCTTTGGTCAGTACGGATGTGTATCGACTCCAGGGCACTCAACAACCTCACGATCAAGAACAGATATCCACTATCGCGGATTGATGATCTCTTTGATCAGTTGAACGGAGCTCGGGTTTTCTCGAAGATTGATATGAGGTCAGGTTATCATCAGGTAAAGGTGAAGAATGAGGATATCCCGAAGACCGCATTCAAGACGCGGTATGGACAGTTTGAGTTCTTGGTTATGCCGTTTGGGCTGACCAACGCCCCAGCGGTATTTATGAACTTGATGAACAAGGTGTTCCACCAGTACTTGGACAAGTTCGTGGTGGTGCTCATCGATGATATCCTGGTGTACTCGAAGACTGAGGAGGAGCATGAGGAGCATTTGAGAGTGGTTCTGGAGACACTCAAGAGGGAGAAGCTTTATGGCAAGATCTCGAAGTGCGAGTTCTTTCTGGACAGAGTTGACTTCTTGGGTTATGTGGTGACTTGAGATGGGATCTCAGTGGACCCGAAGAAGATCACAACAGTTTAGGTTTGGTCGATACCGAGTTCAGTAGCAGAGATCAGGAGCTTCTTGGGATTGGCAGGCTATTACAGGAGGTTCGTGCAGGATTTCTCCCGGATTGCAGAGCTGTTGACTAGGCTGGCCCGGAAGGATGCAGAGTTTGTTTGGTCAGAGGAGCATCAGGTCGCTTTTGATGAGTTGAAAAGGCGGTTGACAACAGCTCCAATTCTGACATTGCCATCAGGATCAGGAGGGTTCACTATCTACAGTGACGCCTCAGAGAGGGGTTTGGGTTGTGTCTTGCAGCAGCATGGGAAGGTGATCGCCTATGCTTCCAAGCAGTTACGTCCCCATGAGAAGAACTACCCTACCCACAACTTGGAGTTGGCTGCAGTGATATTTACTTTGAAGTTATGGAAACACTACTTATAAGGAGAGCCGGTGGAGATCTTCATAGATCATAAGAGCTTGAAATATGTGTTTACACAGAAGGAGCTTAACATGAGGCAGCGCAGGTGGTTGGAGTTGATGAAGGATTTCGATATTTTACTACAGTATCATCCAGGGAAGGCCAACGTGGTTGCCGATGCCTTGAGTAGGTATCCGACAGCCATGTGTTTGACTATGGATCGTCACTTGCTAGAAGATTTGGAGAGCCTGGGGATTGAGGTGATTGTGCCAGGAGTTTAGATGCAGATGTGGGGCCTTCAGATTCAGTCAAACTTGATAGAGAGGATCAAGTCGACGCAGTTCGAGGATGTTGCTCTGTGGTGTATCCAAGAGCAAGATCGAGCAGGGCTGGTGGATGATGAGTTTACTCTTGCAGAGGATAGCGTTTTGAGGTACGGTTCCAGGCTGTGTGTGCCTAGTGGAGAGCTCAGGGAGTAGGCCATGCATGAGGCCCACAGATCTCAGTACTCTATACATCTTGGTGCCAACAAGATGTATAGGGGCCTGAGGGTGCACGTCTGGTGGTATGGTATGAAGCGGGAGGTAGCTCGCTTCGTAGCCAGATGTTTGGTCTGTCAGTAGGTCAAGACAGAGAGGCAGAGGCCAGGTGGTTTGTTGCAGCCATTATCTATTCCAGAGTGGAAGTGGGAGCACATCACGATGGATTTTGTTTTTAGATTGCCGCGTACACCAAGAGGGAAAGACGCGATTTGGGTCATCGTAGACATGTTGACCAAATCAGCCCACTTTTTACCATTTAAAGTGGGTACGTCTAATGAGAGGCTTGCAGAGATGTACATGCGACAGATTGTCAGGATTCATGGAGTTTCGGTCAGCATTGTCTCGGATCGGGATAGTCGCTTTACTTCCTATTTTTGGCAGAGTCTGCAGACTAGCTTGGGCACTCAGCTCAAGTTTAGTACTGCATACCACCCTCAGACGGACGGGCAGTCAGAGAGGACTATTCAGATGCTCGAGTATATGCTGCAGACGTACATTTTAGATTTCGAAAGATCCTGGAAGGATCACCTGCATTTGGTGGAGTTTGCTTACAACAACAGTTTTCAGGCCAGTATTGAGATGTCACCCTTCGAGGCACTGTACGGGCGTAGGTGTCGTACACCCTTATCTTAGGATGATGTTGGAGAGCGAGCTTTATTGGGACCTGAGATGGTTGTTGACGCAGCCGAGAAGGTGAAGCTCATCAGGGACAGACTTCGCGTGGTGCAGGACAGACATCGGCATTGGGCCGATAGCCACCGGAGGCCTTTGGAGTTTGAGGTATAGATTTGAGATATAATTAGAAGTAGGTTGTTTGTTTGTGTTTGTTGATCATGTTGATTATTTTGTAACTTGAGACCTTGTTTGTGTTTAGGTCGGAGACATAGTTTTTCTGAGGATATCTCTGGAGGTGGGAAGCTTAGCCAGCGCTTCATCGGACCTTTCGTGATCAGCGGAAGAGTCGGTGATGTGGCATACAGGCTAGACTTGCCACCTGCACTAGTGGGTGTCCACAACGTATTCCATGTATCACAGTTGAGACGGTATGTGGCTGATCCTAGCCATGTACTCGACTATTCGGAGATTGAGGTAGGACCTACTCTCAATTATCCAGAGCAGCCAGTGGAGATTCTGGATCGCCGAAAGAAGGTACTGAGAAACCAGGTGATACCCTTGGTTCGCGTCGCATGGAGGCATCATTCTCCATGAGAGTCTACCTAGGAGCGGGAGGATGAGATGCGCGAGCGATACCCATATCTTTTTGGACCTTGAGATATACTTGTCTATCCTTCTCATCAGTCTAGTTTCGCCTTTTAATTTCGAGGACAAAATTCTTTTAAGGAGGGTAGATTTGTCACTACCACATTTTAGCTAGAGGGTATTTTGGTCATTTTGAGAATTTTAAATTTATTTTGAATTATTGGAGTGATGATTTTTATTTTTGACCTTTGCTAGTTGAGACTTTGGAGACTAACCTAGATATTGACTCTAGCTATGGTGACTTGAATAGCATGGTGGGACCCTAGTCTTACTTAAGTCAACCCAAGTTAAGTCATTTAGAATCAAGTTTCATATAGGAGAATAAATGATTAGTTTCATAGATTTTTGACTTAAGGAGTGATTTCCTTTAACATTGAAACTTGGCCCAAGCCCATTAGTCATAACCCTAACCCTAATTCTTTCCTTTATTGGCCGGCCACATAGGGATCCCCACCCTATATAATCTCTCTTTCCATTCTTCTTGCCTCTTTTGCATCAAATTAACTTTTAGAAAAGAAAGGTATTGGTCATTCTTCCCCAATCCATAACTGTTTCATTTTAATTCCTTTTTGACTCTAGCTTCTTACATTAGAGCCTAATCCCACTCTATTTTTTGTTCATGGAGAGAAATCTCAGTTTTTGTACAATTTGGAGCTATTGCCTTGCAAGGAGAATCATGCTATTTGGGGCTTTTTTCTTGTCATTGACACTCTATAGGTAAACATCCTAAACTATGTTTTAATCTTGATTTCTTTGCATAATATTCTAGATCTAGGTGTCCCCTAGCTGTGGTGTGTGATTGGTGAAATTTTGCATTGATTTCGTGTCCGTATCTGACACGTATCATAATCTAGTTCTAAGTGTTTGTGTAAATGTCTCAATGGAATTTATTTTGCTATTTTTGAAAAGTAATTAAATATAAATGTTGATTTATATGCATGTATTGATTTTCCATTGGACTGAGGCGAATTCGAGCCGTGTTCGTGTCCAAACAGGACACGAATACGCACACTGTGCACGCGCGGACAGTGTCCTGCTTCTCGACACTGAGTACTCTCTACTCATGATACGTGGACACGAGAAATTTGGGATGAATGTCGGGGCAATGACGGACATCAACCTCCCAAAGTTTAGGATCACATGGTTCACCACACGAAGAGGAATCGGCCCCGCACTGGATTCACACTGTGCACGTACAGTTGGAAATCCCTCACTGACACGCGTCTCGTGTCCGCACAGGACATGACGTGGACACTACGTGGTGTGTTTAGTGTGTAGCCCTAGTGCTGGGCTACACGTGGACGTGACCATGTGGACACACGTGTCGTGTGTCATGTCCACGAACGTGATGAACACGTGCACGAGACTGTGCACTGTTTAGTGTTGCTCGTGTGTTGGAATTGTCTTGGACACGTTTGTGTCCAGTTTTGGACACCAAATCACTTGCATGACACATTCACATGTGACACATGATTTACCAACCATTAATTTGATTATTAGTTGTATTTTTATTTCGAATTTGTGATTTCCCCAATTTTTCTGATACTAGGGCTGTTACTCGATTTTCTGATATTTGATTTGTGTTTAACTGATTTTGAATGATTAAATTACATTGTTGGTTCACCATTATATATTTAAGATTAATCTACAATGTTGGGTTTTCATATTGGCTAGGTGTTTGGCTTTTTAGGTTTTCGAATTGCATTTGGACAGTCAACCTGTAAACTGATTTTGTGTACATTGATTACTCATGTATCACACACATTTTTGCACTCACAAGCCTGTCACTGACCTGAGAACCTATGTTGTGACCTACACACACACTCAACTGCTAATTGAAAACCTATTTCATGTTACACTAAAAATTGATACATTGAATCCTGATATCACACACATACACACACACACACATACACACACACACACACACACACACACATACACACATTGAAATGTCACTAGCCTATCACACTAGCCTATGTTGTTATATACACACACACACACACACATTCACACAAAGCTGAGAACACCCCCTCTTTACTGCCACACATACACACAGAGGAAGCCGGTACACAGACACACTGTTATGTACACACACAATATTGACACACGCACATGTCACTCTCTCTCTCTATATGTATATATATGATATCTATAACTTTCTAGATAATAATGTAATATATATGCATATTGCCTATATGATTTAGTATATATAAATGTGGTGAACTTATGCTAGTGTGTTGCCAATGTAGATTGGTATATGACATATAGCCTATATGGTTTCCTATATGTAAGCTTATGTGTATATGGCATGTATATACATGGGATTGTGTGTTGATAGCTTGTATAACATTGTGATGGTATGTGAATGCTAGGATAGACATGGTTAGGCTTAGTGAGACTTGTCTGGGTTAGGATTTGACCTAGTTGACCTAGTTTGACTAGTGTAGTTAACTAGAGTTGACCCAAGGTTGACTTTAGCCTAGATTGACCCAAACATCATGTAAAATGCATTGTAGTAGTCTATTTTACCATTTTGGATATATTGTGACTTGTGTTGTTCTAAATAGGAGCCAGACACCACTCCTCAAACAGTATTTCACTTCAGATACTCAGGATATCAGACTAGTACATTCTCTGACCGTTTCATACTTGCTAGGACTATATTCTTTCTCTATATTACTTTACTTGATGCTATCACGATGGAAACACGGATTAGTACTATATGGATCTTTTCATATGATGTTATCCCCCTCGGGAGCATCAGATACATCATGTCATGTGCGTTTTACTTTCATCATGTATTCCTGTGCTTTCACCATTCATGTGTACTCTCGTGATTCATTTACTCTCATGTTCACGGAGCCCCCATGTTTATATTCATGTGCACCCATTTATGGGCCCCCCATGTGAAATCATGTACAATAACATAACTTGAACAGATCCTTGTGTATTGCTTGGGGATGGAAGAGTAGAAGTAGTCATGTAAATATTTTCAAAGTAGTGTAGCCATGTACAACCTCTCATGTTTATTATCAAGCCGTTCATATGTCTATTTTGTACTCTACATCACTAGTTCACTGTAGCTCTTTACTTATAGTAGATATTTCTATTACAGTCTTCTCTCTATTTCATGTCTTTTCTTTCAGCGTTTCATGTATTTTACTCTATTGCCTGTTTTATATTCCTGTCATGATATGAACTGCGTGAGATGTACTGTGCTCGCTCCCATCTTGACTGGACCTGTTGAAAATATTACAGATAACTTTGAGGAGTTCTGTCCTACATACTATGGAACAGGCCTAGATGACACATATGAGCTGGACTCCTAGGAGGACCCAGCACTTGTAGAGGACATTACCCCAGTAGTCTAGGCTAGTTAGCTAGACCATTATCTCACTTATTATCCTGTCTTGTTTGGATACACTTATATTTATTTGAAGATTTGTTATTCTGGATATTGTGGAGTTGTTATCTTAGACATTTAGATTCTCTCTCTTATCTTGTATTTAATTTGTGGATTCAGTTCTTATCTATCTATCTTATCGTACTTTATACCTTATCTGTGATTTAGTTGTATATTTCTATATTATCCTCCATTCGGAGCGTATACATTGTACATGTAACTTATAATTGTTAGATGTATGTGACCTAGGACAGCGTTCTACCGCCGACACTGCGGCGTAGGCTGGACGTAACTATTTTTCGTACCCCTACACTGGGTACGGGTCGTGACAGGTAGGATGAGATATTTTGTATTGGAGGGATTATGTCGGATTGGATAAAGTTCCATAGGAATTGTCGAGAATTGATTTGGCTCTGAGATAAGATATATCATGGTTCGTAGTAACTGTCCCTCGTTGATGATATACAATTATCGAGCGTAGCATCGGGATAGCTGACCCTAGAAGAGTTGACCGCCAAATCAAGTGAATGTTGAAGTCCCATAGGATGACCCAATAATGTCATATAAGGAAGTACATCGAGGACATATAAGGAAGTGCGTTGAGGATAAGTCTAGGTGACCGAATATGTGTTTAGAGATTTGTTAGAAACGGCCTTCGGCTAGATTGATATAGTTGGATGTCAAGGATTGAATGAAAAAGTACTTGAATTGTTTGTTAGTTAATGATCGGATAGGTATCGATGAACGTACTTAGCATATCGATGCGGTTAGACGATTGCGAGAATTTTGCAATGTGCGAGAGCAAGGAATCGAGGAACGACCTTCGGATTCGTGTCGTAGATCGAATTCGGCAACAATTAGGTCACGAATGTTGAACGTATGACCGAAGTTAGTGAGGCAAACAAGTCGAGATTGGATTGGAAGTTTGATTTGGAACTTTCGTACTCGATAGAGGGCGTAACATGAGACATATCGTAAGAGACCTTGTGTCGAAGTGATGTTGCCTTTGAGCATCATGGACCTAAGTTGACCTATTGAGTCATGAGAATTAAGCACGGTGTCTTGGTGAGTCGCTTAGCGGGGGTGGTCCTTGATGCGATGCGTAGATAGTTTCGATAACGTGAATCGTATCGGGATAGTTACGGATGAGGTATAGTATGGTCGTAGGCAAGGAATATTGACTTGTTGGATTTAGTTCGTATCGAAATGAGACTTCGAAATAGTTGGACGAGAGACTTGAATTGTGAAGAGATGGATAATTGATAGACACAACGGCGCTGCAGAAACTCGTTGCGATCTTATGCGCGGCGACTTAATATAATGCATATGTTCGATACTGAGTGCAGAACATAGAGAATCAGGATGTTGATATGATTCATGTCGTACATGCATAAATGTTGGATGGATGATCATGGATTTTAGAATATTGCATATGAGAATGAATTATGGGAATGGACGCTAATATCAGATCGGTCGAGAGTATGAGATGAATAATATTCGAGGATTCAAAATGTTACACCTGTTAGCTTTCCTCGAATTCTCTACCATTGTGCTTGGCTGAAATGTATGTATTTCGGAGACACCTTAAATATGTGTACGATCTAAACTTAATGTTATACATAATTCAATTAAAACTACAGAGAGGATCTAGATGTGTTTAGGAAATCATACGAACACTAGAGACGGAACCACGATTGTGAATCAAATCGGTGATGAGTAAATCACATGGATCAAAAATTTGAGCGGTCAGGAGAAAAGCGTGGATTGAGTGTTGGCTTCGGTTCGAGGACGAACATTATTCTGAGTGGTATATTATGTAATGTCCATACTGCACGGTACATTACGCTAAGTTGATTGATACGATGAGGTACGAGTTTGATTCGAGAAGGTATGATTACAATTTGAAGGAGTATTGATTGAGTTGGTTTTATGTGCATATATCGTGCAGAGTCCCTTACAACGAACCAAGGCATAGGCGATAAACCGAATCAGTAGATGAGTGCGATGGAGCACGAAGTGCTCACATGGTTAGCTCGGACGAGATGATCCTGCAACAAAGTAAGGTGACGTCCGCGTCGGTTCAGCGAAGCGATATGCAGAGTTGCTTAAGGTCGGCAGTTCAGACCCTTCTCCCCTACTCCTTCATGCATAATAAAATATACCTTCTAGGCGTGTTATCCTCAAAGAGTCCATGGGCGTGGCTCAAATGAGTATAAAATCGTAGTGTGCGTCGAACACTAAGATAGAACATTGAACATTAAACAATTGAAGCGACATGCATCAAGTGCAAGGGTACCAATATGACAATGATGGTAGAACATTGTAAGGCAATATCGAGTCGTGCATCACGTGCACGATTTAGAGAACATTGAACACTAGGCCTAGAACATTGAATGATGGCATTGAGCGTGCATCGGTGCATGGAGACTATGCGTATGGACGACGTAAGCGAAGTGGACTATTTGTGGCATAACGCCACGGAACTGTCGGAACATCGAAGGGTATGCTTCACCCGTGAAGCATGCAGTTGTTGCACAATTGTCACAGAACTGCTATTATGCGAATGACTTGATAGTAGTTTGAGTTAGTAGATGTTACGCATTTCTACGGATGTGTTATGGTCCTACGGGCCGTCATTTGGGACATTGTGCATCAATATGGATGTGTTGGGGCATAATGTCGATATAACTTGAGATAAATTGAGTTAAGATGAATTATGTGTTGAAAACTTGAGATTTGGTTGGAAATGATATGATTCGTACTTTTGCGCGTATTGTATGGTTAATGGACTTGGATAACCTGTGCACGGGTTTTGCTTCCCTCAAACGAGTTACGACAGGGGCACCGGGACCGTTCAGCCTAGAAGGAAAATATGACTGATATTTGTGGCGCACTTCATTAGGACGGATTGTGGCCAGCCACTCATGTGATAAACCACAATACCTAGTAAGTTTGGGATCCTTCGGGTACAGGTCTAGCAACCTGTACGGGGAGCGATCGCGGACTTACACGTTGGGATACAGTCCGTTATGGCTCGATATGCCATAACCTTCATATAGATTGGCCGGTGTGCGGAGATTGAAATCAGGTGCAAGGACAAGGTCCCGACACCCTTATGATTATGTTGATGTTGTCGGATTGTTGGCTTGGATGTTTGAACGATACGGAGATGTGCACGATCACTATGTTTGTAAATATTATGTGGCTAACAATATTTGCTATAGGGACACGATACTGGACACATTTGTGTTTCAAAAGTTAGTAAAACTGAATACATGTTTTACTGCTTTGATTTTGCCATGAAACTGATCTTAAGGCAATAGTAGAAAGATCACCAAATAAGATGCATGTTTCACTAAATTACTTAGTGTTGGTTTAGGCGAGTGAGTCTCATCTGTATGCGAGAGGATTAGTATTGATCCCCCACTAGATTGCTTGCAGGTTCAGGGAATAGTTTGCTCGTGGCGGATCTTCACTCGGATGTGCTGAGGCATGGAGTTCCTTATTGTTTCGAGGCATGCGACCGTACTAGATATCGACATAAAACATGAAGATGTTTCGGCCGAGGGTCATTGGATGTGATATAAAAGACATGATGTATGTAACGATGAAATCTTTAGTGAGCTAGAGAGATCATGAGTGTTGTAAGCCCATTGGTATGTTCAGTTCGGCTATTTAGAGCCTTTGTAATCTGCTTCATTATCAATAAAGATTTTTTTGTATACTCTAATGCGCCTCCACTTTTTTCGATAAGTATGTATTGAATTGAGAACCATTTTGAGAATCTGTCATCTTGCCTTGCACGAGTGCAACTACAGACTCGTGCGTCATCATGCCCTAAGCGAGGACGATTGATTCAGATGAAATCAGTACGAGGACGAGCGATTTTTGGGTCGGGGCATTACAGACTGGATAAGGCTTAGATTGGAGGGAGATTCGGGTGAAATCAGAAGCGGGCTTGCCCGACCCGGGTTGAAAAAAAATCTAAACACAGTCCAGACCCATGGTCCGGTCTTGGGCTGGCCGAGCTGAATCGCGCCTGGCCAGGCCGGTTTAGGGTTAGGCCGGGCCGGCCCGATTTTTTTTAAATGACTTAAAAAAGTGCAAGAAAAATTGGGAAAAAATATAAATGTTATTATAATTTAAATAAGCTATAATATTAACTAACAAAAAATTGAGAAAATAAAAGTTGACAAACTTCTATTAATGTTAATATAATTTAATGTACAAGTATTTTTTTCATAAAATTTGTAATAAAATGTACAAGTTTCAAATTGATATTTTTCTTTTATAAACTTTGTAAGAAATGTACAAGTTTTTTTCTTTTCTTTTCGGTCGTCCGTCTTTCATCCAAGTTTATTGTTCAGCTCCTCCTTTAGTAGCGTTCTCCAATGTAAGAGACTTAAAGTCCAGCTCACTGATGTCGGCACTTTCATTTCTTGAGTTTTGAGTTTGTTTTTCCGCACGAACCCAATCTTGAAGCAGACACAAGCTTCCAAAATATTTGACAGCATCATGCTCCTCTTCTTGCTTAGCATCCTTGAATCTGCACTAAAACAAGATTTTGATGCTATCATGGACATCAGGACCATTAGTATATTGCGTGATATAGAAAAAAGTATAGGGTACGTTTTTAATGTCATTTCCATAATTATAAAATAAAATAAATAAGATGCAGATTCATCTTCATCTCCTTCATAAGAATTTAACTATAACGACAATTCCTGAGTTTGTAGGAAAGATTATTTTTGTTTCTTTCTTTCTAGTACACTCTTAGCATGTGATAATTTAGACATAAAACTAGAGCTACTACTACCAACTTGAACGGTTATATTGGGTCAGACCAATACAACTTGTTCTTCATACAAAGTAATTAAAGAATCTAGAACATCTCTAATTTCTATTTTTAAGTTACTTACATCAGCATTCATATTTTCATTAAAATTGTCTAACAATATGAATACGCCATCTAACCGATCATTTTCTAAAATTTTAAAATTGTCATTATATCAACATTCATTGTCATTAGAATTGTCATTAAAATCGTCTAACAACATTCAGATTATAAAATAATTCTAAAAATTCATAAATAGAATTAGTAATTAATCAATCATTTTCAGTAACTTGATAATCAAAACTTGGATTAACATTACAATAATGAGTAGTAACATCTTTAAATCTAATACAAGATTTCAACATTAAATTAGTAGAATACCATCTATGTGGTGCATCTTTATCAAATCTCCTAAAAGCTATACCATATTGTGTACATAAAAATTTAAAAGTTTGTTGCCTACTTACAGAAGTGTTCAAACTTTGTAAACATAATCTAAGAATTTTTAAATTTGTTTGAAAAAAATTGAAGACTTTCTTATACAACTAAATTAATAATATGACAAGCACATCTAACATGAAAAGTCATTCTTCTACTATAGACAAAAATTGTGTACTTAAAATATTTATACAAGAAGTGTTTATACTGGCATTATCGAAAGAAATTAAAAAATATTTATTGTGAATATCATATTCACGTCAAAATTGCATGATAGCACCACCAATTATAGAGCTAGTATGTGAAAATTCTAAAGGTCGTAGATAAATAATACGCTTGCAACATCCACTTTGGATCTATATAATGTGTCGTGATACAAATATAAGCATAATTTTATTTAGTAGTCCATATATATCAAAAATGAGAGCAAATTAACTAACATTTACAAAACTTTGTTTCAAAGCTGTCATTTCTTTTTGAAATATTTTCATAGCATCTATTCTAGTATTAGATCTAGAAACTTTACTAAAATAAGGATTAAGAGTAGTACTTGCATAATCAAAATATCAATCACTCCCACCGAATGTGAAAGGTCGTTCATCACAAATATATTTGGTTAACTCATTTTTGATAAGAGCATTAGAATAAGTAAAGTTATCTATAGAAGACCCTAATGCTTATCTGTGTCTGTCTAGCATGCAATGTGTCTTTTCCACATGTTTTATTAAAGTGCTTGTTGTTGGCCCATTAGCTAATGGCCACACCTGATTTTGATAATCAACGACAATTTTGGTCGATACGCAAAATCTACGAATTGCTATAGGTTAAAAAAATTAAAGGCGAAGAACATCTATAATATACTGCATCTACATCCCACTGCTACAGAATATCGCATCGTCGTCCAGAAGAAAATCTTATTGGAATCCAGATTGAGTCATTTTATATATTTTTTGTATTTTCAATTTTATTGAGTCTAGGAAATATAAATGTGAGATCGTTCGGGATTGATACTGGTGAGATCGTTCGGGATTGATACTGTCTTAAGTTATTCCCATTCAACATATCCAAATAAGCCTACCTATTTAATTCCATAAACCCACAAATCCAAAAATCCCAAACCCTATGCAATTTGGCCCATACAAATCTAGTTCTGACCCACCAGAACTCAGCCAGAACTCTGACAGAGTTCAGTCCAAGTTCGATCTGGGTATTTTGAATTTTTGTTTCCACCAAATATGCATGAAACGTTCGAATGCGAGATTTATGCATCCGAAGTCTTCTCGAGTTCGGTCCCCAAAAACCCTATAAATAGATAAGGATTTTCACATTTCTAAATCACTCAATTCACTCTCTTTTCTCTATCTTTTCTAAAGTGTTTTCAACAATCTAATGCTTTCACATCTAGCCTATACCACTCTTAGCCAAAGCCACTACAGTTCTGTTCGATCTAGTATTTTGGTTCAGAAGAGTTGTATCAAAGGTTGCAATTCAGAAAACGTTCCAGTTTTCCGAATCAATTTATTGGAGTCGGTCGTGCGCTCGTCACCAAGACACGGTATTGTAAAGAGACGACAAGCTCTCGTTTAGCTTGTGAATAGTGGATTAATATCGAGCAAGTGTACTCGAGACTGGAGTATCCCTCTCAGAGGGAGACTAATATACATCTGTGTTTACTGAGTTTGATTCTATGATCTCTTGCTTACTGTATTTATTTATTGTCTACTATATATGTCATAGTTTATAACTGCTAAAATTTTAAAGTGGTAAGTATTTCCGCTGCACGTACATACACTCTATTCACCCATTCTAGAGGTGCTCAACGGTCCTACAATTTGTATCAGAGCAGGTTATATTCAAAAATAACACTCTAGAGAGTATATATGGCAGCCGTGAATTCTATATTCAACGGTGAAGGACAATCCACAAATAGACTCCCTCTATTTGATGGAACGAACTACACATATTGAAAAACACGAATGAGTTTCTTTCTTAAGTCTCTTGATTTTAATCTTTGGTCAATAGTGATAGACAGTTATGAGAAACCGGCTAGAATTTTAGTCGATGGTGATCTAGTAGAAAAGCCACACGATAAATACACAGATCAAGAAAATATAAATAGTAGTCTAGATGTACGAGCCATCAATGCACTATTTTGTGCAATTGACAAAACCGAGTTTTATCGTATTTCTACCTGTACTATGTCTAATGAAATTTGAAGACTTCTTGAGGTGACTCATGAAGTAACATCCCAAGTGAAGGAATCCAAAATCCGTATACTAACACAGGAGTATAAATCATTCAAGATGAAACTCGGCGAGTCAATTACACATATGTTTACTCATTTTCTTGATATAACTAATCCTTTATAATCTCTTGGTAAGGATTACAACAATCACGAGAAGATCAGAAAGGTGATAAGGGCTCTAACCAAGAATTGGAACTCAAAGGTAACCGCGATCATAGAAGGAAACAATCTCACCACGACGACTTTGGAGATACTTATGGGAAAGCTGATGACCCATGAGCTGGACTTGCAAGAATTTGAAGAAACAACCCCCAAGGAAAAGTCTATTGCCTTCAAAGCATAAGCGAAAAGAGTCACATGCAATGACTCTGACAAAGAATCATCTAGTGGTGATGAGCATGCCCTGCTAGTCAGAAACTTCAGAAACTTCTTAAAGTTTGAAAGATCAAACCGAAAGAAGAAGGACGTCCAAGAAAGCAACGAAGGAGAAACAATCTTTTTCGGATGTAAGAAGACCGAGCCCATAAAGAAGGACTGTCCATTATCAAAGAAGAGCAGTCCATATGACCGATCAAGATCGAACAGGAAAACTACAATAGGTTGAAAGTATACTAATGTAATGCCCCACTCCGCGCGGTACATTATGTCGAGTCATTGACTTAAAGATTGACACAAAATACATATCGATGCGAATCGATAAAAAAAGTTACGTTGACCCGAGGAATGCATCGAGTAAGATCGATACAAGTGTTAAGTTGGCCCGAGGGAAGAATTGAGTCGGTTCGAAGATTCTAAGAAATTGAATCGATGCAACGCACAAGTCCGATTCGAATGAATATTAATTTTAGTTGGTTTCATGTGCACCCTATACTTTTATGCTGAAATATAAGAGGTCGACATTTTTGCCTTATTTGCAATGGTGACCACAAAACCAAATCCTCGCCTCGCAACGGACTGAGGCATAGGCTCCGTAAGCCAAATCAGTCGGATAATTCAACGAAGCACGAAGTGTTCGAATGTCTAAGTCAGAAGAGTTGGCCGTGCAACAAAGTTATGAAATTAAGCCACATCAGCTCGGCGAAATGATAAGGTGTATCGACTAAAGGTGGGAGGACTTTGGCACTTCTTTTCTACTCCGTCATGCCTAAGTAAAATGTACTATTGTATGGTAAGTTAACCTATCGAGACCACGGGCATGGCTCAATCGAGAGATATCATAGTGCATGTCGAATATTAGATAGAACAATTGAATTGAAACGTACATCAAATGTACGACTCACTATTGAACATCGAAACACCGCAACGATGAGCGCCTAGGTGCGCAAGCCATAAGAACATGGGATAACTATATCGATGAGTGCCTCAGTACATAAGTCATTTCGTGCCCCAGTACACGATTTAGAAGGCTAACACATTAAAAGGCTATGGAGGCGAGTGCCCTAGTGCACAGGCCATAAAAAATGAACACTAAAGCGTAGAACATGAAAATACGGCTTCGAGGCGTGCATTGAATGCACGACGCAAGGAATGGTGAATAACTATATCAAAGTGTGCATACATGCATGAGACTTACAAAAGATGGCTTCATTGTGAAAAAGAGAACAACTGTGGCACGAATGTGACAGAATTATTGAATGTGGCATGGTGCCTCGAAATGTTTATGGCCTTCAGAGTGTTCGTTGATGAACATTGAATTGGGGCATTGTGCCAATAAAAATAGAGATATGCAAATTGTCAAATGGACTTAAAGATATATAGCCCGTGCATGGGTATGTGATAGCTCCCTCGAATGTGGTACGCCAGGGCATTGGGACGGTTCGGCCTAAGAGGGATGCATTTGGTAAAATCAGTATTGATGGTGCACTTCATTGAGACGGTTTGTGACCTGCTATTGATGTGATAAGCCACGTACGTAAGTAATTCAGGGTCCTCTGATGTTAGAGTTAGCAATCACATAGAGTAATCACTGTCTTATATATGTGATTTGAGAAATATAAGTCCATTATAGCTTGGAATGCCAGTAACCTTCATATAGTTTAAAGAATGGTGAGCTGAAAGTGCAGGCACATAGAGATCATGCACAAAGATCACTTATAACATGACAGGGAAGGATGATAGGCGTATTCACCTTGCAACGGTGTAAGGGTGAGTGCGTCGATATTGATAAGAAGTCGTGCCATGAAACAAATACAAGATTGCTATATGATGCCTACTTGTTTGCTTACATAAATCCAACATAACATGCTTGCCATGATAATATGTTTTACTACTTTCGAATATGCCATGAACTGATCCTAAGGCAAGAATAGAAAGATCACTAAATTGTATGCTGCATGATTCAATATATCTACTTAATGTCGGTTTAGTAAAGTGGGTCTCTGATCAGTACGCGAGAGGCTTAGTACTGATCTTCCACCAGATTGCTTGCAGGTTCAGGAAATAATCTGCTCGTAGTGGAGCTTCGGTTGAACGTGTTGGGGCATGGAATACCGTAGCGTATTGTGGCGTGCGATCGCATTGACGCTCGGACTTGCAAAAGGATGATACGACCAATATATAGTAGTCATGATGTGTGGAACGGTAAAAGCCTTTGTGGGCAAGAGAGAACCTAAGTGTTGAAGCCAATCTGGTAAATTCAGTTGGGCTATTGAAAGCCTTTGTAACCTCAGTTCAATTATCAATAAAGAGAATTATTTCGTATACTCTGTTTCTTCCGCTGCTATTATCAAATCAAAGATAACCATTTTAGAACTTGTCATCTTGCCTTATACGTGTGCAAATCCAGACTCGTACGAAATCACGTCCCAGCGAGGACGAACGATTCGGATAAATTGATGCGAGGACGAGCAACTTTTTGGGTCGGGGCGTGACAAATAGGTATCATAGCTCTAGGTTCAATTTTTTCAGGACGCTTGCTTCGTTTCAATTCCAAAGAGTTGCCCACCACCAATCAAATCACTCTTGACTCTACTCGATGCCGCACTGGATCTTCCATACAATAAGTCTAATACAAATCGTGCAATTTTGCCGCATGTGTTTTGGAAATTACATGATGTTCGCTGAGAAAGTCATAAAATATTTATTGCATTAAGTGCAATAAGCAGTAAAATGTTTGTTGCTACAAGTACAACAAGCTGCGAGATGTGAATTGAGATATTTGTTGCTGCAAGTGCAACAAGTTGTAAAATGTGAATCAAGATGTTTGTTGTTTCAATACAACAATCGATATGAGAAATATTAGTTGCATCGATATAATAAAAGTCGTGGAATGTTGCTGTATTAATTGCAACGAGTTGAATTGTGAATGATGCGTTGCAATGAAAATGAAAGTTGATGTCGAATGTGTTGAACGAATTCGAGTATTGGCTTTAAACGTCAAAAATAAATCATTGCATGATGTGCAATGGATGCGAAAATAAATCGTTGCACGAGGTGCAACGTATGGAAGAGTAATCATAATCGATAGAAACGAATCGGTTCGGTTGTGCACCGAACATGTGTTGGCAGATGAATACATTAGCCAAATTGTGTCTGATTTTGATTAATTGAAAGTTACGGTTGTGATCGGCATGATCATTGCAAAAATTATGAGTCAAAATAGATTGCTGGTTCATACCGAGTATGATACGAAGGAAATAGCTTAATTTTTGAATGGTATATGCCATATCACCTATGCGATGAATGACTCGATTCTGAGTGGTATATGCTATATCACTTGTGAATTGGATTATATCAACGCGTTCTGAGAATTGCGGATGGTTTGTCCGCAACGAACGAACGAGTACCGAGACTCAATTGAAAATTTGTATGACGAAATATTGATGCATGTGTTCTTCGATAATCGGTTGGAACGATAGGGCATGGAGTCGTATCAATGAATGATACGTCGGACAAAAATTTATAAGTCGGTCGAATGACCGAGACTAATCAAGCGATTATGTCTTGAGGCAATAGTCGGATCGGTTGGATATGGAGCTTAAAGTTATGACGAGTCGCACGACTTACGAGCTTGATAAAAATATTAGTCAATGATAATTATAATCGGATCGTACGACTTACGATCTTGATAAAAATATGGGTCGATACGAATTATAATCGAATCGCATGACTTGCGAACTCGATGAAATGTTGGTCTATATGAATTGAAATCGAATCGAACGAACTAAGACCCGATGAAAATGTTGGCGATACGAATTATCATTGAATCGTATGAATTGGGAACTCGGTGACAAAGTTGGTTGATGCGGATAAATTGTGTCTTAGAGGAAGTTGGTTACATTGCGACGAAACTCATTTGAGTACGACTGAAACACGCAAAACTTAGAGGACGTGATCGTATAACTCGAGGGTTCGATGTTGGATAATCAGTAACTCAGTACGTGATCGAAGTATAGCGGGATACGGCAAATCGAAAAATGATTTGATATGTATGGAAAAGTTCATCGAGAACTTGAATGTTTGTAATGCGAGCTAAGTCGATGTTGATGTAGATTCAAAGTTGACCCTCATGCTATCAAAATTGATATAACCTATCGAAAATCGATACATAAGGAAATGTAAGCACAATGTGAGAACACAAAACGAGGCATGACTACGAAATCAAGATTTTCAAAAATAGCAATACAGAAATGTCGAACTGGTTGATCATAAACTTTGCGATTGATCAGGTGAGACCATAAAGTCATCGACGATTGTTTTGATGCGTATAGCATATTGGATGTCTACTGTAGGTAAATAGACTCAAACTCGATATGAGTAGATGTTTCGTGAATATCAGAATCATCGACGATAGTGCATGAATTATTCGAAGGATAGCTGCGTCTCAGTTGCGCAAGTAGAAATAGTTATGTTCGGATTTAGGGTAGTCCCATAGAAATCGTCGAAACGTGATTTGGCTCCGAAATAAGATATAGCATGGTTCGTAGTAACTGTCATTCGTTAATGATCTATAATTATCAAACGTAGTTTCGGGGCAGCTGACCTTAGAAGACTTGACCGCCAAATCGAAGAAAATATTGCAGACCCATAAGATGACCCATACAATGTCGCATATGAATCACGTGGTGCATGTTGATGATAAGTCTAGGCAGTTTTAATAATCGTGCTATGCACGAGAGCGAACGATAAGAGAATAACTTACGAATTATGTCGTTAGATTTGGATTCACCTTGCAATTGAGCTTGCGTGAATTGAACTTACATTCGATGTTGCGAGACGAACAAGTTTGGAATTTTAATAGTAAATTCCTACTCGATAGAAATAGAACGTAAGACGCGTCGTAGAGGCCTTGGGTCAAAGCGATTGTTGCCTTTGAGCACCGTTGTCTCGAGTTAAAATTCTAGGTCAGAAAGACCGTAACCTTTGAGCACCGTCTATTTGGGTTGCGTCGGAAGAATTTAAGAATGGTGTCTAGGTAAGTCACCTAGCGGGCGTAGCCCTGAATGTTGATGCAATTGCAAAGTCAACCAAACAAAAATCATATCGGTACAAGTTGCCAAGTAAAAATTTAGAAATAGTTGGACAATGACTTCGAACGCAAGGTATTGCGAAGGCTCGTTGCGATCGGATGCGCGACGAATCGACACGACGCATATGAACTGATGGTCCATACAAAACTTACGAATTGAGAAATGCGATTATTGAATCGCGTCGCATGCAGTGACTTTATTGAATGATCATGTATGTATCGAATATACATATGCGATAAAATTTTGAGAATAGACGCTAAAGATAAGTCTGATCGGGAGTACGAGATGACAAGTATAGGATTAAAATTTATCTGTCAGTTTTGTTCCAATTTTCTACCACTGGGCTTGGTTGGAATACATATATTTTTGGGACACCTTGAATATGTGTACGATCCAAATCAATTTGTATACTAAATTCAAATTGAGCTGCAGGGAAGATTGAAAGTTAATGAAAGCTTGTACGAGTGTTTGAAATAGAACAACGATAGTTGGCATGAGATCATGAAACGATCTAGAGAAACACTTGGACTGTATGTTGGTTTCGGTTCGAGGACGAACCTTGTTTTGAGTGGTATATTATGTAATGCCCCGCTCCGCACGGTGCATTATGCTGAGTCGTTGACTTGAAGAGTTGCGTTGACCCGAAATACGTATCGATGCGAATCGATGCAAAGAGTTACGTTGGCCCGAGGAATGCATCGAGTAAGATGGATGCAAGTGTTAAGTTGGCCCGAGGGAAAGCATTGAGTTGGTTCAAAGATTCTAAAAAATTTAATCGATGCAACGCACAAGTCCAATTCGAACGAATATTAATTTTAGTTGGTTTCATGTACAGGCTATACTTTTACGTTGAAATATAAGAGGTCGACATTTTTGTCTTATTTGTAATGGTGTCCGCAAAACCAAATCCTCGTTTCGTAACGGATTGAGGCATAGGCTCGGTAAGCCAAATCGGTCGGATAATTCAACGAAGTATGAAGTGCTCGAATGGCTAAGTCAGAATAGTTGGCCATACAAAAATGTTATAAAATCGAGCCGCATCGGCTCAGCGAAACGATAAGGCGTATCGGCTAAAGGTGGGAGGACTTTGACACTTTTTTCATACTCCGTCATGCCTAAGTAAAATGTACAATGTATGCTAAGTTAACCTATCGAGACCACATGCGTGGCTTGATCGAGAGATATTATAGCACATGTCGAACAATAGATAGAATAATTAAATTGAAACGTACATCAAATGTAAGAGTCACTATTGAACATCGAAACACCGCAACGGCGAGCGCCTCGGTGCGCAAGCCATAAGAACATGGGATAACTGTATCGACGAGTGCCTCAACGCACAAGTTATTTCGTGCCCCCGTGCACGAGTTAGAAGAATAGCACATTGAAACACTATAGAGGCGAGTGCCCTAGTGCACAAGCCATGAACAATGAACACTAAGGCATAGAATATTGAAATATGGCTTCGAGGCTTGCATCTAATGCAAGATGCAAGGAATGGCGAATAACTATATCAAAGTGTACGTACATGCACAAGACTTCCAAAAGATGGCTTCGTTGCGATGAAGAGAACAGTTGTGGCAAAAATGTGACAGAACTATTGAATGTTGCATGGTGCCTCAAAATATTTTTGGCCTTCAGGGCGTTCGTTGATGAAAATTGAATTGGAGCGTTGTGCCAATGGAAATAGAGATAGGCGAATTATTTGGTTGTATGATAGTGATGTACATTGCATGGTCAAATGGACTTAAACATATATAGCATGCGCACGGGTATGTGATAGCTCCCTCGAACGTGGTACGCTAGGGCGCTGGGACCATTTGACCTTGGAGGGATGCATTTGGTAAAATCGGTATTGATGGTGCACTTCATTAAGACGGTTTGCAACCTGCTAGTGATGTGATAAGCCACGTACGTGAGTAATTTGGGGTCCTCTGATGTTAGAGTTAGCAACCGCACAGAGTGATCACCGCCTTATATATGTTATTTGAGAAATATAAGTCCATTCTGGCTTGGAATGCTAGTGACCTTCATATAGTTTAAAGAACAGTAGGCTAAAAATACAGGCACACAGAGATCCTGCACAAAGATCACTTATAACATGACAGGGAAGGATAATAGGCGTATTCACCTTGCAACGGTACAAGGATGAGTGTATCGATGTTGGTAAGAAGTCGTGCCACGAAACAAACACGAGATTGCTATATGTTGCCTGCCTGTTTGCTTACATAAATCCAACATAACATGGTTGCCATGATAACATGTTTTACTGCTTTTGAATATGCCATGAACTGATCCTAAGGCAAGGATAGAAAAATTACTAAATTGTATGCTGCATGATTCAATATATCTACTTAATGTCGGTTTAGTAAAGAGGGTCTCTGATCAGTACGCGAGAGGATTAGTACTGATCTCCTATCAGATTGTTTGTAGGTTCAAGAAATGATCTGCTCGCAGTGGAGCATCGCTTGAACGCGTTGACGCATGGAATGTCATAGCGTATTGAGGCGTGCGACCACATTGACGCTTGGACTTGCAACATGATGATGCGATCAAGATATAGAAGACATGATGTATGGAACGGTAAAATCCTTTGTGGGCAAGAGAGAACCTGAGTGTTGTAGACAATATGGCAAATTCAGTTGGGCTATTGAAAGCCTTTGTAACTTCAGTTTAATTATTGATAAAGAGAATTGTTTCGTATACTCTGTTTCTTTTGCTGCTAATATCAAATCAAGGATGACCATTTGAGAACTTGTCATCTTGCCTTGTACGAGTGCAAATCCAGACTCGTACGACATCACGCCTCAGCGAGGACAAATGACTTGGATAAATTGATGCAAGGATGAGCAATTTTCTGGTTCGGGGCGTGATAACTAATACTAGCATCTGACACGGAAGTGAGGCCAGTCAATTAGAGAAGGAGGACAGACCTAGCAGCACTTCAAATGTCTGTCTGATAGCATTTGATAAGGTATCTAATTACCCTATGTACGATGATTTTACTTTCGATGAGCTAGAAACTACCTTTAGCGAACTACTTGATGAACACAGAAATGTGTTAGACAAGCACAAGCAATCTCACAAAGAGGTTAAGGCTTACACAACTGAAGTAGCTAGGTTGTCTAATCTTGTTGAAGGTATAAAAGAGACATCTACTACCAGTAGCATAGATGAGATAGCCAAGCTTAAAGTAGACTATCATGAGGCTATCCTCACCATTGAAATGAAAGAAAAAAACTATGTCAAAGTACAAGTGCTTTATGACATAAAGAAGAATAGACACTTATTCACATAGCAAAGACTCATTGACGTGACTATCAAATATAAGGAGTCTTGTGCGATCTCTAAAAATTTAAAGATCAAGTTAGGCAAACAGGCTATCCCTGTTAGACAGCCTATGGTTAGTCCTAATGCTAAGTATATATCTAAGAGGACTAAACCATAGAAAGCATGCAAGCAACACGTTTCACACAATTATGATTTCACCTATAGATTTCCAAAGAAGACACAAAAGAATGTCAACACAGAAATAAAAAGCACATTTTTAAAATTTACTTGCATATACTGTGGTACTCACGGGCACATATTAAAGTATTGTCAAGTAAGGAAGCTTGTTGGCAATCATGTACTTGCTTGGATTCCTATAACTAATCAAAAAGGACCCTTGAAGAAATGGGTACCAAAGGATTCATCTACTCGTTTTGTAGGTGCATCCTCAACCCTCTCATGCTAGAAGCAAGTATATTCTCAATAGCGGATGTTCGCGGTACATGACTGGTGATGCATCTTTATTCGCTACGCTATCGTTGAAAAAAGAAGGATACGTCTCCTTCGAAAATAATTTAAGAGTTTGTATAATTGGAAATGACACTGTTGATATGTCTTCCTATCCAGTAATAAAGGGTGTCTATCTAGTCACGGAGTTGAAACATAACCTATTGAGCATAAATCATTTGGCAAATAATGGTTATGGCATCAACTTTGTGAAAGACAAATGTTCAACCTATGATATGTCATCTGGTAATCCTGTATATAAAGGGGTTAGAGAAGACAATATTTATGTTTTCTTTCTAGAAAGTACTAACAATATAGGAAAGTGCCTGGTAGTCAACCAAGATGAAAGCTGGCTATTGCACATGAGGCTAGGACATGTTAATATGTACACTATCTCACGGCTACGTACTAAAAAGTTGGTAAAATGTTTCACAGAAATCACATTCAAGAGAGACATGGTATGTGCTGACTGTGAAAAGAACAAAGCAACTAGGTCTTCGTTTAAATGCGTTAACGTTGTAAGTACTTTTAGATCCTTACAGTTGATTCATATGGATCTATTCGGTCCTAGTAGAGTCGTTAGTCTTGGCGGTAAGCTCTACGGTTTTGTGATTGTTGATGATTTCTCTCGTTACACATGGTTTTTTTATCAAACAAAAGTGATGCCATCTTTGAATTTCAAATATTTTGCAAAAATGTACAAAACAAAAAAAGCTTCATGATTACTCGAATCCGAAGTGATTATGGCGACAAATTTGTAAATGTCGATTTTAGGAAGTATTGTGATGATAGTGGATATTACCACGAGTTTTCTTGTCTTAGAACTCCCCAACAGAATGGTGTTATGGAGAGGAAGAATCGTACTCTAAGCCAGATGCCTAGAGTCATATTGGATCAGTATAATCAATTCCTAAATATTTCTGGGGGAGAAGCTTTAGTATAGCCTGTCATGTTTCAAATAGGGTATTGATTCGACCTGTCTCGAAGAAAATACCATATGAATTGTGGTTTGGTAGGATTCCAAACATTTCATATTTTAAAGTTTTTTGATGTAGCTGTTTTATCCTGAACACCAAGGACAACTTGGGTAAGTTCGAATCTAAAGCAGACGAAGGAATATTTCTCGGATATACTGCTAAGAGTAAGAGATATAAAATTTTTAATAAACGATCTATAATTGTTGAAGAATCAATTAACGTTACTTTTCATGATCTCAATTGTCACAAATCTAATGATAGTCACAAATCTAATGACAGTAATGATGAAGAGATGTAGAACAAATCCAAGACACTTGAAGATATTGCCACCAATGAGAGCTATCTGGAAAGTCTACCTAAGAGAATGAAGTTCATGCCATACCGTCCAGAGACATTCATCATAGTTGATGTATCCAAAGGTGTAAGTCAAGTTCTTCTACTATAGATATTAATGTAGTAGCAAATGTAGCTTTTATTTCTCAAGTAGAACCTAAGACAGTAGCATATGCTTTTAATGATAAGTTTTGGATTAACGCCATGTAAGAGAAATTTAATCAATTTGTGAGAAACCAAGTTTGAAAACTTGTTCCTGAACCTATTGGTCAATCGATAATTGGTACTAAATGGGTGTTCCGAAATAAACTAAGTGAAGATGGACAAGTTCTGCGCAATAAAGCACGTCTAGTGGCACAAGTTTATAATCAAGAAGAAGGTATTGATTATGATGAGACATATGCTCATGTTTCTAGACTAGAAGCCATTCGTATGTTTTATGCATTTACATGTTTTTATAATTTCAAACTTTTTCAAATGGACGTAAAAAGTGAATTTTTAAATGATTTTTTAAAAGAAGAAGTTTTTTTTGTGAAACATCCCCCTGATTTTGAAGATTTTCAAAAACCCAATCACGTCTTCAAAATTAGGAAAGAACTTTATGGACTCAAACAAGCACATCGTGCTTGGTATGAACGCCTAAGTGAATTCTTACTTGAAAATGGATTTTCAAAAGGAAGAGTTAATACAACTTTATTTATTAAATCTTCAGATGATAGTATTCTTCTTGTGCAAATTTATGTGGGTTAATTAGTTGTACCCCCCTAAGTTTGTACGTATTTTGGTAACTGTCCATGTTGTTTTAAAAATAAAGAACACCCTCATGGTTTATAAATTTAATTAGTTGTACCCCCCTGGTGCATAGAAGAAAATGAGTGGAAAATTAAGCAGCCAAGGGGGTGTTCTTTATTTTTGAAACAACGGGGACAGTTACCAAAATACGTACAGACCATAGGGGGTACAACTAATTAACCCAATTTATGTAGATGATATCATTTTCGGTGCTACTAATGAAAAACCTTTTCAAGAATTTGCTAAGTGTATGTAGAGTGAGTTTGAGATGAGTATGATGGGAGAGCTAAACTACTTTCTAGGACTTCAGATCAAATAGCACTCATAGGGAACATTCATCAACCAAGCTAAGTACACGAAGGATTTACTAAAGAAGTATGATTTCAACAATATAAAGCCTATCGGAACTCTAATGTCTACATCAACACGGCTTGACATTGATGAAAGTGGCAAACCAATCGACCAGCATAAGTATCGAGGTATGATTGGTAGTTTATTATACTTAATCGCTAGTCGTCCAGATATTATGTTTAGTATTTGCATTTGTGCACGATACCAAGCTAATCCTAAGGAATCACACTTATGAGCAGTTAAGCGTATCTTTCGATACCTTAAACGAACTTCTACAGTCGGCTTGTGGTATCCCAAAACCATATCTTTTGACCTAATCGGTTATTCAGATGCAGATTTTGCTGGATGCAAAGTGAACCGTAAAAGTACCAGCGGTACATTATATTTGTAGGAAAAACTTTAGTCTCCTGGTTTAGTAAGAAGCAATTTTTTTGCTTTATCAACAACCGAGGCTGAGTATATCGTCGCAGGACGTTGTTGTGTACAAATTTTGTGGATAAAATAAATCCTAGAAGACTATAATATGCACTACACAAAGATTCCCATATACTGTTGTCACGACCCGCACCCACTTTTTGGATACGGGGCGTATCCAAGTACAGCCTACGCCGCAGTATCGGCGGTAGAATGCTGTCTAATATACACAAGTCACAAAATCTATAGAACTAACATGGTAGTCTAGATCTCATCCACAGAAATATGATACAATCAACTAACTCAAATGAGACTGAATAATATAAAATAGATTACCAAGTTTATCCAGAATTCAAGTCACGTCCGATGGACACAAATCCACTACCAATAGACGAAATAAAATAAAGACATGAAATAAATGACTGAGTCCAAATGGCTAATCAAATGACAACCTCAGCTGCAAGGACACTGTGGTCTGATGTTGGCTCAAACCCGCTCGTCTGCACCTGACTCAAAAATCGACAAAACCTGAAGAGATCATCAGGTCCTCAGAGGACTAGCAAGATACGTAAAACATGCCTACTATTATGACAGTAACATGTATGGATGGTGAGAACAGTACAAGAAGAACATCTAAGAACAATATGTCATATGGAACTGTAATACTAGACTTGGCTAGAAATCAATCGAATAACTCCTATAGACTATAGTACAATGCAAGATACTCCCAATATATAGTGTGTCTCATTTGTAGTACAATGCAAGATACTCCCAACCGAGAATAGCCAATTCTAGTACCAGTCTCCTCTCTTAAAGGAATACAAGATCAAGTGAAATTCTATAAATTGTAGTACAATGAAAGATACTTCCACTTTATATAATATCAAAAGTCGAGTCAATCAATCAAGTCAAGTCAAAGAAACACGGCTAACAACTCTATCACAAGACACGGTGTACACGAAAAAGACAAATAAGCGAGCAAGGAAATGAATAATATCCTATACGTACACGTAAATCTAAAAAACAAGTAAAGCAGTCGATGACAAACCAATCACAATATGAGAAACATGTAACCATGTGGAAAAAATAGAATATGAAAAGGAATAAAATAGGAAGAAACATGTAAATATTGCATGAGTTCGGCAAGGTATACTTGCCTGTGGTCCTGAGCTGCATATACGTGTCAAGAATCCGTATCGAAGTGCAAGCAACCTGTTCGATAGAATTATGATGTCGATGAGTGATTTACATCAAAAACTTAACTATTTTTATTTGATGTTTTGGATCTTTCTATACCAATTATCTATTTTGGTTTTTAATATTTATTAGGCTTGGTCTCCTCTTAACACTCTTGAACTTACACTAGAGGGTGATACTAAGTAAGCTAACCTATATTTACATACTGGCACACCTATTGTTGTCTGTCCCTTTCCTGGCCACTGGGTGCATAATTGTGCATCTGCACATGACTCGATCCTGAGACATTCTAAATAGCATACACAGATCTTCCCTGCCCTTTTCTGGATATGGAATTAGTATCTACCTAAACACGTATTCTGCTTTTAATCTTGTCAAATTGATACACTATTCAACCCTAACTGATATATTTGTCGAATCCTATCAACCATCTCCCTTATACAATACCCAACCGTATTCTATATTGGTACACGCCAATTGCCTTATAGATCATGTAGCCACTGGTCTTGCATTGTGTACCAACACAATATCTCTTCGGCTATCTGTCTTGCACTTGAAGGTGTTCTAATATGTACCAATTGTTCAGCCAGACCTCTGTTCTAAAACTAATACTTGTGCTATACTTGAACAACTGCTTCTGTTACATATCTCTACTGTCTTTGGACCATGTACCAGGTATTTATATCACACATGGAACCTATATTTGCTACTAGAAGTGAAATCAATATATCGATATATAATACACCAGTTCTCATTGTCCACCCATAGAGGTTTGCCTACGAGACCAATACACACTCGATGGTACATCAAGTAACTATGATATTCTTATTAGCCGCTATCTACGAATAGGATGGTCCTTTGTTCATGTTATATGGTGGATGTTAAGTTTGTTGTTCTGTCATGCACTTCTCGGTTAAACAAGGTAGCTACATGAATGTCACGACCCGCTCCCGAATAACCGAGTACGAGTTCGTGTCCAAGCCCAGCCTACGCCGCGGTATCGACGGTAGAACGCTGTCTAGTACACACAATAACATCCTCCACAGATACAATAGAACACAAATACAAATCGTACTCAGCAGTGCCTCAAACCAAGGAAAACAAGAGTACAATAGATAATGAAATAATAGTATCCAAATCAAATGACAAAGAGACTGAAATCCAGAACAATAAAATATCGTCCATCCATGAACAAATATGATCCATCTAAGAAATAAACTAAGACATGCATAAAGGTAAATCTAGATCCCTCCAGAGATCAGCCATGGCTCCTGAGTCTCGGTACCAACAACGTCAGCACTACGCACTGTTGGTCCATAACATGAAGTGCTAGAGATACTCTACCTCACCTACAACAACGATCCAATCAGGAAAGGAGCAGAGTACAACCATATTGCAATTAATGTTGTTAGTCCAAAATAAGTTAGAACAAGCGAGAAATCATGAAGGTAAAGAATATAAAAAGAACTAGCAAGACAAGAACTAACAGGATATGAAATGGCAAAAGTAAACTGGCAAGTTGTAAACTAGCAAGATATGAACTGACAAGATAATGAACTAGATAAAGGAAAAAGAGAAACCAATACGTATGTGAAATACCTTCAAATACATGAACGGCTAGGCTAATACGACACATCATACGATGGCTATCATTCAGTAATTGGTACGGCTAACTCATACGTGTGTGTGTATGAATTAGCTATCATTCGGTAACGTAATTGGGTTTGTTCACGTATTTATCGAGTATTTCCCCTTCCGACTCTCTAACAATCAAAAACGGTCAATGATACGCTAAGAAGAATACGATAACTACAGTGTCACAATCGTGTCTCAATGGAGTATCAAGCAATGATTCAACGGGATATCAAACGAGAAAACTATGGAGTAAATATTATAATAAACTAAAACATAAATGCAATACTATAATTGCCTGAATCCTTTCACAAACTGTAGTCACAAGCCAAGGATGAGAGGATACCGATCTATAAGCTGTCAACCTATAACACACATCGTACCACGAACCGTGCACGAAAACCACAAATCAATTCTAATGTTCTAGTTCTAAATAGTGGCTAGTTGGGTTACTAATCTAATAATAACTAATTCTAAAATAATTCACTTTAAAACCTAATTTAACCTAATAATAATCTGAATATAATCTAAACATGTAAGTTTGGCCATCAAAAGTCGTGTTTCTCAATTTTGGAAACCATAGCACGCAAATCGAGACGTACCGTTGACTTTTTAATCAAACGCTATGAAGTCTAGATTTTGAAAGTGCACCTTGGTATATTTCAGCGCCAAGAGTGCTCTGGAATCGACCGTGCCGCAAAATCACGCTTCGGCCAAAAGATATCACCGTTATGGCTAATCGTAACCAAAACGGGGATCGACCGATCAGTTCTGAGTTCACAGAATAAATAAAATACTAGATGAATGAAATAATTTCTGGAAAAAGTATATGTCGTAGAGATCTGTGTTATCTTTCCGAAACTTTAAACGGTTCGTGATTTCAATTTCTGGTTCTCCCGGAATCTCGAAAACACCAAAACGTGTCAAGTTTCGGACAACCGACACTCTACGAATTTTCTAGAAATTTAGGTTCAGAAATTATGAAAATAGATTAGATATTCAGAAACTATACCTCAATACGCTTCCAAAAAAACAGCACACAAAAATGAGGTCCGAGTTGACGACAATCGCCTCGGGAAGTCGGAGAATCACCAGGATCAAACTCCAAAAGGAGGAGGCTATAATTAATTAGGGTTTGTGAACATACAATGCATATATATAGGAGAGAGAGGCGGTTACTGTAGCAGCGCCGACAGGTGGGCCCCCCCATGGGTAAATTTCTGGGTTATTAATTATTTAATTCAGAAAATCATTTAAAAATTATTTTAAGTCCAAATAAATCAAAATAAATTGCAGAAAAATTCAGAAAAATTCTAGAAAATTCTAAAAAATATTTCTAAGTGTCTAGAATCTAAATAAAATATTTTTAACATAAAATATCATCATGTGACCTCACAGTAAATTTCCAAAGCCTATAAAATATTGTTTCTATAGGTTTTAATTATATAAAAATTCCCAAAAATTCTAAAAAAATTCAGAAAAATTCTAAAATATTATAAAAAATATGTTTAGTCATTTAGAGCCCAAATAAAAATATTTGGTCCCGAAATACCACCGTATGACCTTACAGTAAATCCTGAAAGTCCTAAAAAATAATAAAACCTTAAATATTAAATACCTACAAATATCCAAAAATTGTAGAAAAATATAAAATAGCTAAATAATACATATGTAAGCTATCTTGAGATCTTATGACCTTAATATCGTCATAGCCCACCTACAAGCTTTGGCATGACTCACAATGGCCATATAATTAATCATAAATAAATAAAATTAAAAAAAATTAAAAAAAATTGGGAAGTGGGCGTACAAATCTACCCACCTTAGAAAAATTTTGTCCTCGAAATTTCAAAAGATACAAATAGGCGCAACCAAGAATATCATCAAAATATGACATTAATCGATATGAATAAGCACGACAAAAAAATATAATCAAGAAAATAATATGATGAATGATCGAAATTGATCAGGCATATAGATTCAAAATCTAAATACTTTTAGAAATATAGTGGAAGGAAATCAAAATAGGTTTTAAAGATGACAATTCGAAAATAGAAAAATATGAAAGAAATAAAGAACTATTAGTTGTAGAGAATGTGGTAACAAGAAATAAGACATAAAATAAATTTGACAGAAAAAATTTTTAATAGTCGTATGCCAATAAAAGATATAGTCGCTATGATATTCGAGAATCATAAGTATATCCGAAGTCATTTAACCGAGAATCCATGACTCGCCAGTGTACAGCTAGCTGCCATGGACCCTTGGTTTCATGACTCAAGTATAATATGTTATCGAACACTTTATCAACTCTGCCCAATATTGACATAATAAATCAAAAGATCAATAATACAACTAGGATATAGTTTTAGTAATATTCGACAACCTACGCATACTTAAAATTATTTCAACTTAGGGGTCATGCCACGCCAGTGCGCTGTTAACTGCAGTGAACTCGCAGTCTCCATAATTCAAATAAATGGGGACAGTGCACATCTGCCTTACCATTGTATGTCACCAAAAATTATTTTAAATATATCCATAAGTATTTCAAAGGAACTTCAATAAATTCAATTAAGTCGATCATGATAAGAAAATATAAGTATCTGTCTTTAAGTAAAAGTATCGGTTTTGAAAACAAAACGATCACAAAATAAACGAAGACAACTTAAATTAATATATAGATAATTGAACCAAGATTAGGAATTAAAAATAAAATGATTGCAAAATAGTTTTGAAAATAAAACGAGGTTTAGAGAAGGCAGAAGATAAAATAGCACAAAAATGATCAAAATTAGGAATTGAATTCTATGAAGGCCAAACTTACCAAACGTATATTCTACCCACCTTGAATCCTACCAACATGTCAAAATAAAATAACATATTCTCTTAGAAAAATTCTTCAATTTATCCATGCCTAGACTTCAATAAATCATTGGCTAAATCACGTGGCCTACTTAACAATCTTAACTATCCAAGGGTCAAATTGAATAAGGGACTCCTAGTCCTATTCATTCTCATAAAATCAAATCAAACCTAATTGTGAATGAGCATCCTAGTCGCAGGCTTGCAGTAGTATGACTAACTTAAGTACTACCACAAGTTCGCAATCTTTTACGAAAACAGACCTGCATGGGCCACCATAAAAACTTGTCACGACCCGCTCCCGAATAACCGAGTACGAGTTCGTGTCCAAGCCCAGCCTACGCCGCGGTATCAGTGGTAGAACGCTGTCTCGTACACACAATAACATCCTCCACAGATATAATAGAACACAAATACAAATCGTACTCAGCAGTGACTCAAACCAAGGAAAACAAGAGTACGATAGATAATAAAATAACAGTATCCAAATCAAATGACAAAGAGACTGAAATCCAGAACAATAAAATATCGTCCATCCATGAACAAATTTGATCCATCTAAGAAATAAACTAAGACATGCATAAAGGTAAATCTAGATCCCGCCAGAGATCAGCCATGGCTCCTGAGTCTCGGTACCAACAACGTCAGCACTACCCACTGCTGGTCCATAACATGAAGTGCTAGAGATACTCTACCTCACCTATAATAACGATCCAATCAGGAAAGGAGCAGAGTACAACCATATTGTAATTAATGTTGTTAGTCCAAAATAAGTTAGAACAAGCGAGAAATCATGAAGATAAAGAATACTAAAAGAACTAGCAAGACAAGAACTAACAGGATATGAAATGGCAAAAGTAAACTGGCAAGATGTAAACTAGCAGGATATGAAATGACAAGATAATGAACTAGATAAAGGAAAAATAGAAACCAATACGTGTGTGAAATATCTTCAAATACATGAACGGCTGGACTAATACGGCACATCATACGATGGCTATCATTCAGTAATTGGTACGGCTAACTCATACGTGTGTGTGTATGACTTAGCTATCATTCGGTAACATAATTGGATTTGTTCACGTATTTATCGAGTATTTTCCCTCCCGACTCTCTAACAATAAAAAATGGTCAATGATACGCTAAGAAGAATACGATAACTACAGTGTCACAATCGTGTCTCAATGGAGTATCAAGCAATGATTCAACGGGATATCAAACGACAAAACTATGGAGTAAACATTATAACGAACTAAAACATAAATGCAATACTGTACTTGCCTGAATCCTTACACAAACTGTAGTCACAAGCCAAGGATGAGAGGATGTCGTTCTATAAGCTGTCAACCTATAACACACATCGCACCATGAACCGTGCACGAAAACCACAAATCAATTCTAATGTTCTAGTTCTAAATAGTGGCTAGTTGGGTTACTAATCTAATAATAACTAATTCTAAAATAATTCACTTTAAAACCTAATTTAACCTAATAATAATCTGAATATAATCTAAACATGCAAGTTTGGCCATCAAAAGTCGTGTTTCTCAATTTTGGAAACCATGGCACGCAAATCGAGACGTACCATTGACTTTTTAGTCAAATGCTATGAACTCTAGATTTTGAAAGTGCACCTTGGTAGATTTCAGCGCCAAGAGTGCACTAAAATTGACCGTGCCACAAAATCACGCTTTGGTCAAAAGATATCACCGTTATGGCTAATCGTGACCAAAACGGGGATCGACCGATCAGTTCTGAGTTCACATAATAAATAAAATACTAGATGAATGAATTAATTTCTAGAAAAAATATATGTCGTAGAGCTCTGTGTTATCTTTCCGAAACTTTAAACGTTTCATGATTTCGATTTCTGGTTCTCCCGGAATCTCGAAAATACCAAAACGTGTCAAGTTTCGGACAACCGACACTCTACGAATTTTCCAGAAATTTAGGTTCAGAAATTACGAAAATAGATTAGATATTCAGAAACTATACCTCAATACACTTTCAATAAAAAAACGGCACGTAAAAATGAGGTCCGAGTTGACAGCAATCGTCTCGGGAAGTCGGGGAATCACCAGGATCAAACTCCAAAAGGAGGAGGCTATAATTAATTAGGGTTTGTGAACATACAATGCATATATATAGGAGAGAGAGGCGGTTACTGTAGCAGCGCCGACAGGTGGGCCCCCCCATTGGTGAATTTCTGGGTTATCAATTATTTAATTCAGAAAATTATTTAAAAATTATTTTAAGTCCAAATAAATCAAAATAAATTGCAGAAAAATTCAGAAAAATTCTAGAAAATTCTAGAAAATATTTCTAAGTGTCTAGAATCTAAATAAAATATTTTTAACACAAAATGTCATCATGTGACCTCACAGGAAATTTCCAAAGCCTATAAAATATTGTTTCTATATGTTTTAATTATATAAAAATTCCCAAAAATTCTAAAATATTCTAAAATATTTAAAAAAAAATACATGTTTAGTCATTTAGAGCCCAAATAAAAATATTTGGTCCCTAAATACCCCCGTATGACCTTACAGTAAATCCTGAAAGTCCTAAAAAATAATAAAACCTTAAATATTAAATACCTACAAATATCCAAAAATTGTAGAAAAATATAAAATAGCTAAATAATACATATATAAGCTATCTAGAGGTCATATGACCTTAATATGGTCATAGCCCACCTACAAGCTTTGACATGACTCATAATGGCCATAAAATTAATCATAAACAAATAAAAGTAAAAAAAAAATTAAAAAATTGGGAAGTGGGCTTACAATGAATGCATATGCATTCAATTATAATCCAGAGTCAAGGAAGAACAACCATATCAGCTTAATTTCTGGGAAGAACATCTGATGCCTACCTCTCTTATGTTTCCTGATTTCTAAACTAAACTCACTTGGTTTTGACTATAATGATTTAGGTATCCTGACACCATGTGGCCTAACACGAGGTTCCTGATACAAAATGATCGGATACCAAGTAATTTGATATTAGACATTCAGATACAATGTAAATCTCGACTCCTTGTATATATACCCAGGTCTTCGGGAACACCCAAAATGGTATCTAGGTCCATCTGGCTCTAATCCCCAGCATTTACCTCGGATACCCAAGCCATAGAGGAAAATTTGCATACAAGGATATATGGCCCTTCACTCAGTTATCAACTGAAACATCTAGCCCCATTAATTGATTTCACAGCCAATAACAACTAATAACTATTCTAGTTTTCTCTTAGGAATTTCCACAACCAATTTGTTCTTTTATTGCGACAAGCTCGAGTTAACTTGGTTTTTAAGGAATCAACATGTATTGTAGGTGGAAGAAAGAAGATTACCTATTCTTTGAAGAATCGAGCACTCTGTCTGGACCTCTCGCCGGCTAACTTTACGCATAGAAGAACGCAAGAGGAGATAAGGTTTGGGGAAGGATGGACCGATCAATCCCCCTTGTGTTTATATTCAAGGTTTGGATAGGATTGAAACTACTTTTGGATTGGACTTGCTATGCTAGGGATTTGGGGAGATCTCCTTAATTCAAATCTGTTCGTTTGAACAGATGTCTTATGGGGTCGGTTGGAAATTTCAAATTTGATTTAGAATTATCCACCAAGCCCTCTAACAAACTGATTTTGCATAAGGGCCTCCCTAAGTCTAATGTTAGGGTAGTGCTTATATATATTCCTTTAGGACTATATTCATTACATACATATCCCCTATAAAAATCCTTTAGATATAAAATATATTAGTTTAAAATATCTACAAAAATCCCAAATTATTATATTGGGTCAATAATTAATAATAATAATACTTACTCAAAAATTTTTAGGGCGGGGGTTTACAACTGTAATAATACTAGCACGATTAATTTGACTAAGAACCCTGTTTGTCACTCACGCTCAAAGCACATAGAGATACATCATCACTTTTTACGTGATCACCAACAACATGTGAATATTAGTTTAGAATTTATTGACACAGATCATCAATTAGCATATATTTTTACAAAACTGCTAGCTGAAAGCCGCTTCAATTATCTGTATCGCGAGTTAGGAATACTTGAATTTTTAGAATCATAATAAGTTATGTTCAATAAAATTACTTAAAAATTGAGATTTTGAGATTTATTAATGAAAGTTATTTTGGGTACAAGCCGAAAGGGCCTTTCTGTTATACATGTGTAAATAGTCTGAAGTGACACTGTGTACTAGTCTTCGGACTACCGCTAGCTGGGATCCGGCCCATACAGCTAACCCAAAGTAATGATTTTAATTAATCGAGGAGTTAAGAGTTATTAAAGTACGTTTATTATTAATTACTCATAAAAATGAATTGGAAATACAAGTAGCCAAACTCGGACAAAACTCGGCCCGAGTTCTGACCGAGTTCGGATCAAACTCGGTCGGCGCTGTTTCAGTTTCCAAAAACGTTTCATCCGGCCCTTGCTTCTTTATTTACATCATCTTCTCCACTTTCCTCTCCATCTGAGCACTCAAAACCAAAACCCTAGTTTTTGATTTCCCCATCCATAGCTTCTATCTCCTTCCTCCTTAGATCTAGAAGGCTCAAAGAAGGTGTTCTCCACTATTTTCTTGATTCTTTTTGAGGTATAATCTCTTATTTTCTTCTATTCAATTCTATGGCCCCCAAGCTCTTCAAGAGAAAGAAGAGAGGGTCTGTGGATTCTTCCTCCACTTCGAAGTACGAACCCGTGAACGTATTCAATCTCGCTCGTGACGAAGAGGAATTTGATACGACCCTATTTCCATCTTTGGAAATATCTGACTATTGGTTTAACTCTTTCCGATACCGGAAGATTTGCCCCGGGCGATCGATAAATTTCATTATCTTTTCGGAGTATGCTTCCACCTTTGAACACATAGGACTCCAAGATTGTTTTGTGACATATAGTAAAATTTATGAAAATGTTGTTAATATGTTTTATTGTAATATGCAAGTAAAAGATAATGGCAGAATATACTCTTGTGTCGGTGTGATTGAACTCGAGTTTAACTCGGCTGATCGAAGTGAGTACTTCTATGTCGGACAACAACGAAGCACTAGTCGAAATAAACAAAGTTCAATTTCTCGACGATGTGACCCTTGACTATCTTAAGGCTGCTATGTGTCATCCGAACCTCGTCCCTCGAAGTGGTCGATTGTTTGCAAAGCACCTTAACCAAAACTTCTATGAACTATATCGATTTGTTTACTCTATTTTGCTCCCCAGAAAGGGATCTACCGATGTGATTACATTTTTTGAGATATCTACTATGCATCATCTTCATTTTGTAGTCACATTTTCTGTTCCCAAGGCTTTTATGGCTTGGGATCAGTTGTCGGAGGGTGGGCCGCAACCTTCTTTGCCCTATGCATCTTGCGATAATCTTCCGGAAGTTTGACATTAACCTTGATATTTATCCTATCTCTGGGTTACCTTCTGAGCTGACTAGGTCTAGGAGATATCCTCTGCCTCCACTTCCACCCGGTACAGCTCTACCTCCACCTAATCTAGTTGCACCTGCTCCTGCTGCTCCAGGCCACTTTGATGCTCAGTTCTATCAGCGATTCGATGACTTTGTCACTCTTCATGGACAACATCATCAGTCCTATGTTGATGTTGAGTTTCATCATACTTCTTAGGCTCAGGACATGAGAAATGGCATTGCTGATATTCAGTGGTCATTGGCGCATCATCCTACTGCACCATTTCAGATCCTCCGTCATCCTGGATTCAACGGACCGCGGCTTGAGGATGTAGACACTTTTGGATTCTTCGATTCGAAGATAGTCTATTTCGATCCTCATCCTCCTGCTGATCCTGCTAATGATGCCGTTGATATGTGATTTTGGACTTAGTTTTAGCATTTTGTGGATGTTATTTGCTGATAATGATCATGTAGTAGTGACACTACTTTTTATTTTGTTTTTAGTTGGACTTATGTAGTAGTTTGAACTCTTTCAGTTCTAACTTTATGCACTCTATTTCAGTAGTGGTTGAGTTTTATGCTATATTAGTGTTCATTTCTCATATTTTTCGTACTGCTACTGGTAGTATTTCTCCAGAACTGTGAATTGTTATATTCATATTATTTGTGTATATCACTCTATCTGTTTCTTTATTAGCTTGTTGTCTTCACATATTACGGGGGTGTAGAAGCATGGATTATGCGCCATGTAACCCGTGCCTTGTCCGCGCCTCAGTACAAGCGCCTCAGTACGGCGTGACCAACTCGGCACAAAGAGCTTCACAGCCCAAAGACACAAAATCAAGTAGTTATGATGAACTATGTCATCCAAGCCTCGCTATATGTGTGCTTCTCCTTCAGTCCATGCCTCGTTTATATAGGCGCATCCTACCCCCTATACCTATGGCTAACAAATTACCACGTTCGAAGCTACATTTAATGAAGATAGTTTCCTTCTTGAAAAAGTCGAATCAGACGCTTCAATTCCCGTGCTACGAAGGACGACTTATAACACAAAAGTCGAGGACCCATGATTATTGAAGCTACTCGCACTTCGACAAAGGCACGCCCCCAACGACCACTCACGCTTCCCCCCACTCACGCAGCTAGGCGCGCCCAAGTCCTGCGCCCCATAGTTATTCCCCATATTGCATTAATGAGAAATCTTTTTCGAGACGTCAAATCTGGCACCTCGATTCCCATGCCCAAGATGAACCAAGAATAATGATGTTAATTTTGCCTTGAGAGCGGTGCAAAATAGGCGCACGCTATTAAGCTAGGTTGGCGTATGATGATCAGGCGCATGTTGCATGCGCTCCTTAATTTTCCTTCTATTTACTAACCCGTGCCACTTTGGACAGTGACTCCCAAGCGCGGGTTCTACATGGATTGCTGTGCGTACCACGTATTAAAGACTGAGTCAGGCCAAATAATGAGTCCTAAGAAGTTTAAATCTTCTTCCCAATAAAATCTCAACAAACATGATACGTGGCAGTTAACAACAACCCCCACGCCAGTGAAGCGCGAGCACAGTTGCAACTGAACCCCGTTTTTGGGTGTAACATGGCAGTTAGAAGTACATGCGCCTGGCTCTTATAGGCGGATGTGGTGGTACTGCCTCTATACTATAAATTGGAGGAGCTCTCATTCTTTAAACCCCCAGTCCCTGATTCCTCAAGAATTCTCGAGCATCCGAGAGAGAGCCTCCGCCATTTCCCCTTAGTCAGTAAAACTATGTCCGACAGCTCTCCTGCACGATCAGATCGTCAACAGAGTAAAAGAAGCAATCCTCTTTCGTTACAACCAAGAAAAAAAACAAAGTGCGATAAGGGATTCATGTTCAGGAGTTCCTTCTTGCATTCTCGTTCGCAGTCTTATCAGAAGCCTACTTTCAAGAGCTCACCAAGCGTTGTTAAACAAGATGGCGACTCTGCTGGTGATGTCTATCTCTTCGAAAGAGAAGGCTGTGATGCAGTCTGACACGTCCATGCTCGGTACTACCGTGAAGAGGTTGGTCGTAAAACTTGATCAGTCAGCCTTTGAGGAGCTGCTCTCGGAGGGTAGTACAGTCCTTTCTTCTAGGCCAGTGAAGCCTAAGAAGATGAGGAAGGTATGGGTTCCTAAGGCTCGTATAGCCTACCCATTGCTCGCTGAGGAAGGATCATAGTTGCTAGCGCAACTATCCCCAAGCGTGCCAGTCCTAGCCTCATCCATAGAAAATGACTATGGAGAGCACAGTGCTCCTTCCCAGAAGAAGCTATCGTGAAGGGTGCATGCGCACAAGTCGGCGCAACCATCGCCAGCTGTGCCACCCCCTGCTTTGCCCTTGACATGTGATTATGGGAATCATAATGCTCATTCTCAGAAAAAAAATGTCACAGAGGGCACGCACGTCTTGAATAAGCGCACTGTCAAGAGCAGTGCTTTTGGCCGTCTGAACAACTTCAAGCCACAGGCACAAGAAGAAGTCTAGGGCCTGGGCCCTTACTACAGGCCTAAAACGGTGCAAGTTGCACATACCATACGTGTCGCAGCTTTTGCGCCACTGATCATGATGCGTGCACCTGATGGGAAAATCTACAGATCTGGCCCACGCACTCCAACATCGGGGTTGGATCAAACTTTGGAGTCTCCCAAATACCTAAACGTACTGTACGCATAGGAATTGGGTCTGGGCGTGCATCCACTTATATGCCTTATCACTCGGTCTACCCGAGGGCTAGAAGGAGGTATAAAAGTAAACCTTTCTTCCACGACCTGCGTCACGAGATTAACCACAAACGCGAAGCAGAAGGAACTACAAATACTATTTACGAAAGGCCTTTGGATGGGCATACGTGCACTAGCATAGTCATCAATTACTGCTGTATAAAACCAGCATCAGTCCCAAAAAGGCAATATGCGTTCCAGCGACTGCAGCCTGCTTTATCCGCCCGATGGTATCTCGGTGACCGGATGCAATCGGATGACGAGGAGGAACCCCTCTTCGCTTCATGCCACGCTGCAAGGGATTATCTTTTGATCAAAAGGAACCCCAATCCTTCGATTGGTACACCCAGAAATTGACCTAGGAATAGCAAGTTGGTGGTGCCCAACACTGGAGTATTCCAGAGCACCCGCTTCAAGTCCAAAGCCCTAAAAATTGGGGGTAGTCAGTGCTCCGTACTGAATGCTAACACGATTGGGGAGACCCGTCCTCTACATATTCGAGAAACTGGGGGTAGCCAACTCCCGATGCTACACCACAATCCGATGTTTCAGAGGGACAGTGATTCCTATAGAATTGAAGAAAGAGAGGCCGGGGATATTCATTCTCACTATGTTGCTGAAGCCTCGGAAATCGAGGACACTTCGAACCTCGACCTTGGTAACTTCTCCCAGATGATCGCCTACACTGTCGACAGTGAGGCATGAGAGTCAGGGACAGAGAGCGAACAGTCGGACTACGCTCGTGTCATGCCGTCGTACATGAGAATGACGAACAAAGATCCCAGGATAGCCGACGTTTCGAAATGATCGAAGAAATAAAGAAAACCATGAACTCCAGCTTGGCATTACTGATAAAGACTGTCGCAGAGTTGAAAGCAGCTCAAACCTCAACCCAACCACTAGTTCAGGCTCTAGAACCAAGGAATAATAGGGAGTCCAATGCCCCAAATCACCCGGCTATGAGTCGTCACGTAGTGTTACCACCCGCGGCTAGCGACCATACCCTGCCATAGACATCTGGGCCAGCAGTATCAGGAGAGGTTCTCGAAGCCATCCGACATCTCTGAGCCCAAGCTGATGCCAAAGATAGACAAGAGTCTCGACAAAAACTGGGGCTTAACCAACCCTTCCCAGTTGAATGGAATAGGGTGATATATCCCCCCAAATTCAAATTGGTGACCATCACTCCTTTTGATTGGAAGGATTCCCCCCATCAATATCTGAATCATTTCAGCACTATAATAGGACACTTGCTGAGACATGATGCCCTCCTCGCTAATCTGTTCGTCGGTGCTTTGGGAGGAGTCGCCTACGAGTGGTTCTGTAGTCTTCTAGACAGCTGTATGTCATCCTTTGACGACATTCAGCATCTGTTTCTATCTCGATTCTATGAACCGGGAATGGACATGACGATATCCACCTTGTTGGAAACCACTCAGAAGGACAAGGAATCTGCCCGAGCATACATAGAATGGTTTCGGCAAGCCGCAATGAGGCTACCACCTGGGGTGCCCGAGTCGATCTTAATTGATACAAGTCAAAAAGGATTGTCACCTATGAAAAAACTATGGACGGGTTCTTCTGGCCACGCAGACTGGGCGACGTTCATTATCAGTATCGAAGACGAAGAGAGAAAGGCCAAGGAGGCCCACTTATTGGGAATGAGCTTTCCAAACGAGAAGGGCAGGAGATCTATGGGCCACCCAGCAACAATGAACGGGCGCCCAAAGCAAAATAGGTTATGACCGCAAGTCTCAATCGGGGTACCACTCCTGCTCAGAAACCTGAGTGACCCCTGATCCAAAAAGGGAACTATTCGTTCAAAGACGAAGAATCCCTGCAATTACTTAATGTCCTACTTGAGGGTGAGAAATTTACACTCCCACATCCTAGACGCCCCGACGAAGTGGATAGGGTCGATGATCCCAAATACTGCCAATACCACTGGTACGTCCACCACCCAAATAAGGACTGCTACATCGTGAAGAATCACCTACAATGATTAGTAGACATGAACGAGCTATCATTTGGCTTTAAGGAAAAGGTGGTCTCCGCCAATATGGTGACCCTCCAGTTCGACAGGTTTTCGTCTACGGGGCACATGACGGGGTCATCCCTATCCCAAAGACAACTATGGAGGTTGTTAACCTCCCGACTACATAAGTCTCAGGATTGGTACCAGTTAAAACACCTCGAGGAGAGGTCAGGTAGGTATATCCCGACCTCACCGATGACCTAACCAGACCTGTCGCACGTCATGCTGTCAAATCCAAAGGCAGAAAGGTCAAATCTTGCAATGCTGTCTCTGCCTCGTCTGACGAAGAATGTGCGAAGCAACCATGACCCATTTATAGTATTCTCGTAACTATGACCAGGCCCTAGAAAAGAGACGATATCGGTTGTAGCATCAGCAGCTCCCAGCACATCCGAGCCCGATCCATCCCAACCTTCAAAAGCGGACAAACAGAAGCAAAAGGAGGGGTGTTTCGACAAACCCCTTAGAAAGGATATTACTATAGGGTTAGATCGACCCTATAATTTTGACATTTTGGCACAATTAGCTAATACTCCCGCCAGATTGTCGCTGTTTGAGCTTCTCCGCCTTTCCAAGAAGACCCGAGAGGTTCTGACTGAGGCATTACAAAATGTCGAATCCAATTTGGGACAGATACGACAGCCAGACCAAGATCTTGCTGCATGTCCCAAATGTCACAGTGTGATAGAAGCAATGCCCAATATCACATTCTCACAACCTGACATGCTGTTTAAGAATAATAGGCATGCCCGATCCCTGTACTACACAGGGTATGTTGGCACTATCAAGGTCGACTGTATGCATATCGACCCTGGTTCACCCGTGAGTGTTATCCCTCACCGTATGCTATATACCTTGGGGATCCCAATGCATTGGCTTTCCGCCACCCAAATTACGATCAGTGGTTTCAATAACGGCAAGATTTGCCCGGGGGAAAATTTCGCTTAAAAATTCAGATTGGAGACCTGAAGACTGAAGCAACTTGCTATGTCATTGACGCGGACGTCTGCTATAACATCCTGTAGGGGTGACCCTGGATTCGTGAGCACATGATTGTGCCATCTACCTTACACCAATGCTTCAAATATGTTAAAAATAATGGAGTGGTCAAAATCGAGTTTGCGGATATTGATCCCTTCAATGGGGTTGACATTTACTACACAGAATCTCAATTATTCTGAAAGAACCACCAAAGGGATTCGGGTGAAGATGCTGATGATGAAGTCGAGGCTCAGACCTTCTCTGAAGGGCCTATCAGAGTAAGACTAAAAGAATGCCCTACGGCATCCACGACTGAGATTGCAGATCCTTTGGTAGTACGACTGAAAGGAAGGTCGCCAACAAAAGAATACCCTGCGGCATCCGTGGTCAAGGCTACGGCTCCTTTGGTAGTACGATTAAAAGAAAAGCCGCCCAAAAATGGAAATCCTTTCGTCAAGCCGATTGTAGTGAAGCTGCACAGTCCTCCTTACCCTACTCCATCTTCTCCTTCCTCAGGTGCTGAGGGTAATAATCTTAAAGACATTGTTGTACCCAACTTTCCCATATTTGACAATGTAGTCCCACAGGGCGATTTATCCTATTTCATCAATAAAGGAATGCCTTTGAACTATTTCTCTTCTTATTCCCTCGAACAAAATTTGAGTTTTAGTGTAATAACTACATCTCTAAATACTGCTTATTTAGTATTATTAATTATACTTAATAGTTGTATATAGATAAGTTTTTTTTTTAAATAATAAATAAATAAATAAGAATTTATTTAGATATATTCATGAATTAAATAATTTGTATTCAATGGCATCCCCTTACAAATCAAATTGTTTATCGTTTTTATTTAGCCCCTTAAACAAATTATGCAAATACTCAATTACTATGACACCTAGCAAGCTAGGTGTCATTTCCTTTTGAAAAGAGATTACAGGTGGCATCATGCATGGAAAAGAGGGACACAATAGTCATTTTATTTTTTATAAGTCATAATGATATTAAGGAGGAGAGAGAGAGAGAGATTTATTATTACTCCTCACACATTCTCTCCTTCCCTCAACCGACCCCCTCCCCTCTTCATCTCTCTTACTCTCTCGGCTCACTCTCTCTCTCTCTCTTCCTCTCCCACCGACGAAGCCCGCGGTGACTGCCGCCGCGCTCCCCTGGCCGGTCGGCCCCCTCCCACCGCCGGCACCCCCTCCCTTCGATCGACCATCCTCCATCACTACCTCCAACACCACCATCTTCATCTCCATCTCCATCATCATCACCACCTCCAACCTCACCATTATCATCTTCATGCCCATCACCAAAACCTAAACCCCCTCTTTCAAAAAAAAGAGAGAGAAGGAAGATGAAGAAGAAGATGATGATGAAGAAGAAGAAATTGGAAGAAGAAGAAGAAAGAGCAAGCCCTAATCCCCAATTTCAAATTCCTAATTTTTCAAGGTAAGCCCTCTTGCAACTTTTTTCATTTAATTCTATTTGCCTAATCACCATCTTCATTTAGAATCATTTCTTTCAAATATGGTTTCTTAGAATAGATATACGTCATGAAGGTATGGTACAGACACGTGGACACGATTTATTAGGAAAAGTTGCTTGGACACAAATTTGAATACGGTAGGACACCGTCATAGAATTGAGTTGATAAGATTGGTGTCGGACATATTTAAATATATGGCATGATAATATATATATATATATATATATATATATATATATATATATATATATATATATATATATATATATATATATATATATATATTTAATAAAGCCCCCTCTTTTTATTAATCAAGGCTCAAAATGCCGAAGGCTGACACGTATACAAGGCAAAAAGCCGAAATAAGTAAACCACCAAAAGGAAGGACAGGGGGAGGGGCGACCACGCCTGCCAAAACTAATAGATGTACGGTTGCCAGAAAGCTGAAGGGCTGTGGGAGCAAAGTGAACTCCTTTTGCGACATTGTCGGTGAATTTTTCGGATAAGCTATTCGGCAGACAATTGGTGTCCCTCGTATCTCGCTTTGTTATGATTCTTCCAAATTGCCCAGGTACCGGCCGCTGCTACGATCTGGTGGCCATGGGACGCGACTCCCCAGAGGGCCAGAAGATCGTTAAAGCACCCGTTTCCTGGAGTGATGTTGTAGTTGTGGTTGAGGGTGCTCCAGATTTTGTCAGGGAGGCTTCCCTCCCGGAAGATGTGGTCAATGGTCTCCGTCTGACGCTCGGTACAGCAATTACAAGCAGACGCCAGGCAAATACTGATGGAGTTAAGAATCTCATCGGTTGGCAATTTCTTTCTCATGACTCTCCATAAAAGGAAGGACCATTTCTTTGGAATGCAAGAATGCCAGTATCATGCAATGAAGTATTCTTGTCCGTTCTCTTGGATCACGATTCTTGCCGATCGTACTGAGAATGCTCCAGAAGCTTCCAGTGACCACCTCAGCTCATCAACGTCGGGCCCAAGGATGAGTCCGTGCTGACGTATGCTGTCAACCGTTTCGTTGCCGGACCATTCACGAATCTGGTCCTATTTCCTTTCGTTATTAGTGGGGTTCCACAGGTCTTTGATCTTGCTATTACTTGGGGAATCAGTAATGTTCGGGATAAGGCTGTCGCCGATCCATCTCTCCAGGAAGGGGTTAGCCTCGCCATCACCCAGATGAAGTCTAATCGCTTGCTTTGCCAATTTGCGGCCTCGTAAAATACGGCACCAAGCTGCTGAGGATCTGCTGTTAGCTCTAGCCATCGCTGGGTGGATGTGTTTGAAGTACCTGGCCTTCATAAACTTGGTCCACAGGTTTTTTCTCGTGCGTAATTTTTACCACAGTTTCATTGAGAAAGCTTTGACGATGTGATTGAGTTTGGTGAATCCAAACCCTCCGTTCACGATCGGGGTGGCCATGGCTTCCCAGCTAGCCCAGTGGCGTTTGTCTTGCCCTTTGTTGTGCCTCCAGAAGAAGTTACATAAGATCAGCTCAATCGACGCGATGACCTTCCTGGTCGGAGAGCAAGCCGCTAAGGTATGGATGGGGACAGAGTTGAGCACATGATTGATGAGAATAATTTTGCCACCTGGGGATAGGGTGGCGTTATGCCATCCTTCGATTTTGTTCCTGATTTTGGTCATCAAGTTCTCGAAGATGCTGGTGTTAGATTTCCCGTACACTAGGGGACAACCGAGGTATTTGAAGGGAGGGTGTGCCACCGTGAAGGAAGTTAGGTTGGTGAGTCTGGTTGCATTCTCAATTTTAATGTTGTGGTGGGCGTAGATGGCGCTCTTAGATTGGTTGATCTTCTGGCCTGAGCATCTGGAGTACCGCTCCAGGGTGTTATGAACCACCTCCATCGATCTGACATCCCCGGATGAGAAGATGAGTAAATCGTCAGCAAAGGCCAGGTGGGTGATGGTGGGGCATCCACTGGATGTGTGATATTACTGGAAGTTAGGGATGTTGACCATATTGTTGAGGTTTCTGCTCAGGGCGTCAGCTGCAATGATGAAGACCGTGGATGATAGAGGGTCGTCCTGTCTGACTCTGCGGCTAGGTTTGAAAAAGCCCTCAGATTGGCCGTTGATAACTGTGGAGAACCATGAGTTGCTGACGGATCTCCACAAGATGTTGGTCCAATTCTCTGAGAATTCGAATGCTCTGAAGACCCAGATCATGAACTGCCCATCGAGTCTGTCGTAGGCTTTTTCTATGTCAATTTTGATGGCGATGTTGCCCCATCGAGCAGGAAATTTCATGCAGGTGATAAGTTCTTGTGCCAGCATGATGTTGTCCTGGATGTTCCTTCTTCGAACGAACCCGCTTTGCTCATCCGAGATGATTTTGGGGAGAGTGTCTGTCATTCTAGTAGCGATGATCTTGATATAATTTTGTTGGTAAAGGTACAAAGACTGATAGGTCAGAAATTGTGAAAGGAGTTAGGGTTGTCTTTTTTTGGGATGAGGATGAGATTGGCGCTGGAGATTGCTTTGGGGTAAGGTGCTCCTTCAAGGAAAGCAATAGCCACGTCGGTGATGTCCCGCTTGATAATCTCCCAGCAGGTGCGAAAGAAGACTCCCGTAAAGCCATCTGGGCCAGGGGCACTATGCTCGTTCAATTCCCACACCGCATCTTTTACTTCCTGTTCGGACAGGGGGCGCTCCAACAAAGCATTATCAGAGTCGTTAATAATAGTGGGAATTTGGTCAAGGAATGATGTGTCTTTGTGGACCATCTCCTTTGAGAATAGTTTGGCATAGTAATCGGTGGCTGCCGCTGGGATTCCCTTGTGGTCTGTTCTGATGATGTCGTGCTCGTCTGATATATGATGTATCGATAGTTTGTTTCTTTTGCCATTGACGCAGGTGTAGAAATATTTAGAGTTTTTGTCCCCGTCGCTGTCCCATTTCAGTATGGCTTTCTGCTTCCAGAAATCTGTCTCTACTTTAAGCCTGAATTTGAGCATAGCCTTGGTTAGGATCAGGGATCTCCTGGCCGCAGGGGATCGGTCGGTTAAGAATATGGCTTCTGCTTGGGTGACGTCGTCCTCTGCGACATGAATCGCTTGGAAAATGTCCCCAAAGGCTTGTTTGCTCCAAAAGGAAAGAGCTTTCCTGGTGGCTTTGAGCTTGTTACTGACCCGAGTGAGTGGATTAGGGGAATCCTGACTGCTCCACGCTTCAGCAACGATGCTCGAGAACTGTGGGTGTCAGTCCAAAAGTCTAGGAATTGGAAGTTCTTTTTGGGTGGGTAGGTGTTGTTTTTGATTTCCACCAGAATAGGGGCGTGGTCGGATTCTGTGGAGTTGAGGTGGGATAAGGTGGAGCTGATTCTCATGTTGTGCCAGCGCGCGTTGGTGAGGGCTCTGTCCAGAATAGGGACGTGGGGTGACCTCCGATCTTCTCTTCTCTGCGGGTGATGGCGTTGAAGTCCCCTATGCAAAGCCAGAGGGTGTTGGTGTTGTGGAGATAGGTGTCGAAAAGGTCGTTCCAGAGGTGTTTACGTTCTGCAATGGCACAACTACCGTGGACCGCAGAAGGGATGGCACGCTCCGGTAGAGTGGGATGTGTGACCCAGCATGAGAGGGCTTGTTGGGAGTCCTGAATGATTTCGAGTTTAACATCCTTCGAGCCGAGAATCCAAATATCGTGCCTGCCAACAATCGCCGTGGGGAGGCCCAGAGCCATTTGGGTAGATTTTAGTCGTTTGGAGGGAATTTTGGGTTCAATGATGATGAAGATGTCAATCTTGTGAATTTTCTGAAGACTGGAAATTCTTCTTAATGTCGGTTTGTTTGCCAGACCTCGAACATTCCAAGATAGGATGTTAAGCATTTATGGGATTGTGGGAGGGTTTTTTTGTTCCACCTTGCGGCGGATCTGGTTTGGATGGTAGCGGTTTTGTCGGTGCCTGACTTGCTCCGTTGGGAGTTCGATGCTTCCGCTTTTGATGTTGTGGAAGGATTACAGTTGTGGCGCTCGTGTGGACCTGAGGAGGGGCCTATCAGATCTCCAGCTGAGTCTACTACAGGATCCTCCGGGGGTATGTCTAGGGAGTCATGCGCACTCTTAATCAACAACTGCTGTAGTGGGAATCCTGCGGCTAGGACTTGCATACCTCTCCTCGCTTGGTCGGGTCCAAGGATGGCTAGGGCGTCTTCGACTGGGTTCACGCTGGGGGGTTGATGAGCTGCATTGTTGGAAGGAGAGGCCAGGGAGTCTGCCCCCTGGCCGATGGAGGGGTGCAGGTGATCTGTGCTGCCTGAGTCGATAGCTTCCTCCACTCACGAGGAGTTGGAGGAGAAGGGCGGTAGCTCGGGAAGGCTAGAGCCTTCTGGAGGGCTACCAGACTCCGGGTCCTCCGAGTCGAGATTGGCAAATTGGTTGGAGATCGCTATGTGTTAGGGAATGAAAGGAATCAGGGCCCTGCCCGGTGGATCGTTGGAGGCTGGCTCGCCGATGCTGGAGTCGAATCGAATGTGGGAATTCGGAAGAGGTAGAATGGGCGACTTAGGGGACCTTCCAACTGAAAGGTTGTTGTCTTTCCTGGATGACTTCTTTTTAAGCTCCGGGTGAAGGCGGTAGCAATACTTTGGTAGGTGGCCTCTTAAATGGCAGTGGTTGCAGAACAATATGTGGTTGTCGTAGAGGATTTGTTGGGTGTGGGTGTGGGTGTGGTTGCCTAGCTCGATAGTAATGAAGTTGGGTGGTTCTGATGTGAGATCTAGTTCAACACAGATTTTGGCGTAGTAGACTTTGGTGAGGTTACTGGTCTCGGGCGCCGTAGCTACGTACATCCCGAATGAGTTGGCGATACGCCTTAGCACCGCTGGGACAAAGCAAATGAGAGGAAGGTTAGGGAGGGTAACCCAAGCTACTACAGTGGCTGAATCTTCTTTGGTGTTGAACCCTGGGGACCACTTGATTATCTTCATCTGGAGGGTGTCAATCCTGCAAGTGCCCTTAGACCACACAGTCCTGTGATCGCGTTCTGATGATAGGTGAAGAAGAATGTGTCTGGGGTCGAGGGGGGCCACTCGATAGTCAGACAAGAGATTCCACTAGCGATCACTTCCTGCACCCTGGCAAGTTTGGGACACCCAGCGAAGAATTTTAGAATGAATGTGTGTGGAAAAGCTGCTGACAGTGAAGTCAGTTCCATGTCGGAGAAGGGGATGACTGGACCAGTGGTCTCTTGAGTATAATCAATGTCCGGCAGATGGACGTCTGAGAGAATAATGCCCTTCGAGGGGTTAAGATCCGGACGCAGCTTGGCGGCGTAGGATGACTGAGACGGTCCGGAAGAAGAGGGTCCCGAGGGGCCGGAGGGGGAGAGCGAGGAGCCGCTCTAGGGATGGATGAGCCCGATGCTGGGGGATAGAGAAGTGGTGGGTGCCGGGGAAGGCCTGCCTGAGAGGGTGTGGAGGGGGGAGGTGGGGCGTCGAGGGGGGCTGCGACGGGGGCCGCTCCGCCGCAAGGAGGAAGGATGGGGGGCTGCCGCGATGCTACCTCCATCGAGGAAGGGATGCCCGGGGAAGCCGTAGGAAGTGGCGCGAGGCCAGCTAAGACGGGAGCGGAGATGGACGCCGGGGGAGCAGGGACGATGGGCGGCGCTGCGGGAGACGGAGAGGAGACGAGGGCAGAAGCAAAGGATACGGAGAGCGCCGGGGTCGAGCTAGGGCAAACGGGTTGGCCTAGGGGAGGGGGAGAGACTGGGTGGACAGGGAGAGTGCAAAGGAGGGCGGAAGAACTGAGCAAGGGGATTAGGGGGGTGGGGGAGCGCAATGGAAGGAGATGGGGGGGGAGTGAAAAGTGGAGGGGGGAGCGGACTGCGCAGAGGGGAGGGTTGGAAGGAGCTTGCGCTAGGAGGAGGGGCAAAAGAAAGAAACTGGGGAGAACTACGCACGAAAGGGGCTGGACTGCGCAAGAGGGTGGGGGCCACCAAAGGCTGATGCAGCCACTGCAGTGCACAAGGAGGGATGTGAATAATTTGGGTGCCGGGTCCAGCGCAACAGGGGAAGAGCGCTTAGAAGGCCTCTCAGCTGTGTCCCACATGAGTGGGAGGGAAAAAAAACTGGGGAAAGCGCTCGGGGCAGAGAAGCGCAAGCGGAAGGATCGCCTCGAGATG
>JANAVB010023996.1:1440417-1443302 GCA_029216955.1 Iris pallida | reverse complement strand
TGCCAACAATTACGACCATATGCGTGTTGTTCGACACATGAGATGGTAATAAGTTGGATAATCTCCTGCCAACAAGAGATACCAAATGGCGTATTGTCTTTGACATACGAGATGGTGATCAAGTTGTAACCGGATATTAGACCTACGAGTCAATAGACTATTGTATGTGTTTGTAGTTGCATCATGGGTGGGAGAGAAGACTGGATCACATCTATCAAATTACCTGCAATATAATAACAACAGTAAAGCTGATCAATAGTCCCGCATCTGTAAGGCCTTGCGATGTTAGGGATGAGGCCTAGCTCACCAATAGAGAACAGTCTAGTGAATTCCGAGAATAAAATCAAAATTTAAAAAGTTAAGTATACAAGTTTTCCATAAGATGTGGGGGTCGGATCTAAGGCACCGTACCAATCCAGGACACCACCTGGTCCCGGGTTTAAATGGGATTATTGTCGGGAAAATAGAGAATGATCGTGATCCAAATATGTTCTCTAAACTGCACCATCATATAGGAAACTTGACTATGAATGTGGTAGTAAATTTAGGTTGTTGTGATTGTGACGGTAGTCGTTATTTATGAATTATTAGGATTTAGTCGTAGGACGAACACTAAGGAAATTTACTAGAATGAGATCTAGTCAGAGTCAAATTTTAAGTTAACGTTATAATCCCTCAGAATTAATTTCTCAATTTCTTTACTCTAGAATTCCGAGAATCCGACCATCTCAGTGATTCTCAATTTACTTCTTTTTTTCTCGTCTTTGACTGAGGACTTGCATGTCGTTTGACGACCTAGTATTATTCACCAGATTTGTTGACATACTTCCAAGGAGCTGCTATTGTACATTGAAGAAAAGCTGGAGAACAAAAAAGAGATGTGACGAATGAAGGCAATCATATTGAAATCAGATCTTCTTATCATCAATTCAGGTATATAAATATACAATTATAATTGGGTTAATAGTGTAATGGGTAGAATAGTCCATTTCAAATTTATAGTTTCAGAATGCCCATTTGAATAATATTAATTTTATTTTGCCAATTATGACCTGTGATAACATATCCTAGAACCTTACGGGCGACAATCACGAATACGGTACTGGAGTATTCGTATGTCGTGCAGCCTGGGGATGATATTACGTACTCGGCTCGCCGTATTCTAGAAGCGGGGCGTGACACGCCTTTTAGTGGACACTAAAAAGACGTGTCACGCCCCGCTCCCAGAATACGACAAGCCGAGTACATAACATCATCCCTAAGCTACGCGATATATGAATACTCCAGTACCCATATTCGCGATTGTCGCCCATAAGGTTCTAGGATAGGTTTATTTCAGGTCATAACTTGCAAAATAAATTAATATTATTCAAAAGGACATTCTGAAACTATAAATTTGAGATGGACTATTTACCCAATACAACTATTAATCTAATATAATTATATATTTATATACCTGAACTGATGATGAAAAGATTTGATTTCAATATAATTGCCTTCAATCGTCCCATCTCGTTCTTGTTCACCAACTTCTCTCCAATATACAATAGTAGCTCCTTGGTCTACAAATCTAGTGAACAATATTAGGTCGTCAAATCTAAGATGATCGGATCCTCGGAATTCCAAAGTAAAGAAATTAAGAAATTAATTCAGAGGGATTATAACGTTAACTTAAAATATGACTCCGACTAGATCTTGTTCTAGTAAATTTCCTCAGTGTTCGTCTTACGACTAAATCCTAATAATTCATAAATAACGAATACCGTCACAATCACAACAACCTAAATTTACTACCACAATCATAGTCATGTATCCTATATGATGATGTAGTTTAGAGAATACATTTGGATCACGATCATTCTCTACTTTTCCGACAATAATCTCATTTACCCGGGACCAGGTGGTGTCTGGATTGGGTACGGTGCCATAGATCCGACCCCCACATCTTGTGGGAAACTTGTATGCATTAACTTTTTAAATTCTGGTTTTGTTCTCAAAATTTACTGGATTGTTCTCTGTTGGTGAGCTAGGCCTCACCCCCGACATCGCAGGGCCATACAGATGCGGGACTACTGATCAGCTTTTACTGTTGTTATTATATTGCAGGAATTTCGATAGATGTGATCCAGTTGTTCTCTCCCACCCCATGATGCAACTACAAACACATACAATAGTCTATTGACTCTTAGGTTTAATATCCGGTTCCAACTTGATTACTATCTCGTATGTCAAAGACAATACGCCATATGGTAATCTCTTGTTGGTAGGAGATTATCCAACTTATTACATTCTCGTGTGTCGAAATAACACGCCATATGGTAGTAATTGTTGGCAAGGAATCTTTCAACATATTTTACCATCTCGTGTGTCAAAGACAACACGCCATATGATAATATCTTGTTTACTAGGAGACTGGATATACACTTAGATTATTCAATTGGGTTTTTCTAATCCTGGAACTATCTAAAATTTGACTGACTCACGAAATTACTGAAAATTTTGGCAGTGTCTCCTTTGTATTTATTGACCCAAAATTTTTACAATAGACAATATATATATATATATATATATATATCAAAAAATCTCGGATATGCCGACCCTTTTGGTGGAGCAACTCTTAACACCGGAACCACGCATTTATATATATTTATAAATTAAAATCCATAAAGTGAGAAATATTCAACTTCTTACCTAGCAAGTGTGTTAGCATTTCTTACCCATTTGCAGTACTAAATGGTGGCAAATGGTCAACTCTCTGGTACTCTTTCAAAACACAAGTAATCTAGCATTTTCGTTAGTCACCATAGCACGTGAAAATAAATCAAAACACTTTATACTTGCATGACAATTATAAGATTTTGATTATTCCAAAGAAATCAAGAACT